>APFE030276466.1:102207-140644 GCA_000404065.3 Pinus taeda | reverse complement strand
TTTCTCCGGGAACAAGTGTTGGAACAAAAGGTCAAATTGGAGTATGTTCCTTCTAAGGAACAAGTGGCTGATATTCTCACCAAACCACTGCCCAGGGAAACATTTGAATATCTCAGATAGAAGCTGGGAGTAGTTGATGCATCATCTTGCTATTAAATCTTGTCAGTTTCAGAGAAAAATGGGTGTACGCGTGTTTCCTGAGGAGAATCTGCATACATACGCTGGTTGGTGCAGAACAAATCGCGTATATGGAGGCTTGATGGATATCAGAAGGGACAGGCTCTGGTGAGAAGTTGTCTAATATGGGTCTGAAAGATACCATCTGGCAAAGGTTCAGGGGGAGCAGATAAACTTCTAATGATGCACTGTTGGCATTGTCTTAGAAGCTTGTGGTTCTTGTTCACACCTATTGTTGGTGGAACAAGTGTAGAGGGAGAATAGAAGGAAATCATGGTTGTTGATCTGAATGGTGATTGATAGATGCTGCTACTTGGTGACTTTCATAAGTCTTGCTCTACATATTTTGTTTCTATGTCATGTATTTTTTTATGGTGTCAAGGTCATGTAACGGCCTATTTTGGTTTTCCCACTATGCCTGGGATGAAGATGTAATGTTCTTGTTTATCATATGTAATTTTTTGATGTATCCCCACTTGGTTGGGTGGTTGATCCCCACATGGTTGGTCGAAGGATGTACGTATTAAGTCTTTTGGTGATAGGAAGGTCTTTTATGATGTATATGTCATGGTTCGTCTTGAAGAATATCTTTTGCAGATCTTGGCTACAGCTAGGGGGAGCATGGTCAGCACAGCATGGCAGAGATATCAACATGTACTCAGGGCGAGCACAACCCTTTGCCCTTGATGACAAAGGGGGAGAATGAAAGAGGATCTTGGTGTTGCCATCAAGTCCAAAGGGGGAGATTGCTGGCATTATGGCATAGGTTTGATGCTATGGCTCTGGTGTTTTCCTTGATGGAAACTCGCCTTCATGATAGATCTCAGTTCAGGCACTCAGAAAGAAGAAAAAGACATATACGTAGGTTCATCTAGATGAAGACGGGTATACACGCGGGTTATACGTTACAAAAGCGCGTATATGTTGGGGACTTACTCTTGGTCCATGGTAGTTAGTCCTTGGGATTTGAACCTATGGTTTTGGACCATGGCAACTCGTCAGATTTGTTGATCCCCCTAGGTTTGGATTCATGGTAATGAAATGTTATGGTTTTGGACCGTGGTATTGTGGAAGGCCTAAGACTATAAAAGAGGAAGGAGATCTTATGGCAAATGATCATCTGAATGATGATTGAATATCTGAAAAGTGGTAAATCTGAATTCTAGTAATTGGGTTATGGTGCAGATATGGATCTAAATAAAGGAGAAACCTTAGCGCAAAGAAGAATGATAAGTTCTATTGATGGGTCATAATCTTTAAGCTTGAATGATAGTATCTTTATATGATTTTGGTCTGTTTTATGTGGTGCTTGCTTGATCTATAACACTGATAATCTGGGTTAATTAGTGTTTTTGAACATCTGAAAGAGCGAATTATCCTTTATAGATCTGTACGCAGGTTCAGTAAAGCGAAGGCGCGTATACACGCTGGTTCAGTGAATGAAAACAACGTATACGCAGGTTGATCCAAACACATAAGTGTATGCATGCATGTTGCTTCTGTTTATTGCTGCTGTGTTCTGGGTTCAGTGTTTGGTGTGTGGTTTTTGGTACTGTGTTTTGGGTACAGCTGTTAGAGAAGTATCTACTTGATTCAGGTCTAGTTGGTGGAAAGGAGTTTGGTTGATTCTTGATGATTGATTGATGTTTATGGATCCAGTCTGAAAATTTATGAAATGTGGTCCCTGGAAGAAAGAGAAGGTTGTAGCCTTCTGTAGGCTAGCACCTATGTACTAGTATCTTGGCTAGTGCAAGAGCTAAAAGGGGTTGTAGCTCCCTTCCAGGAGAGAAGCTGGGAGAACGAGAGAGGGTTGTAGCTCTCTGCAGGTTGCAGCCTACGTACTGGTAAAGGACTGCACTAGTACATTGTAAAAGAAGTTTCTAATTTAAAAAGAAGATAGAGATGAATTGCAGCAGGTGGTTTTCACCCACATTAGGTTTCCACCTTATATCTTGTGTTCTTATGCGTGATTGTCTTTCTGTTCTGTTTTATTTTCTCTGGTTACTGGTTATTTGATTCTGCAACATAGATTAACAATCATCATAGAAAGATAAAGTAAATTAAAAGTTTGCTTTGCATACGCGGTTTTCCTTCTGCATAGTTGTGTATATACACGGGTTTAACTAACTGAAGTAGTGTATATCATTTGTTTTGGAAAAGGAATATTTGACTTAATAATACTGATTCACCCCCCCTCTCAGTATTATTTCCAACACAAAAATACCAAATGTTTCAGAAGAAACTTCTCAACATGCTACCCTCGACTAAGGATTAAATGATAATGTTGCATCAACTATTTCCATAATAAAAGTGCACCTCAACCATAAGGCTAAGCAACTAAAAATGTTGATGATCTAACAAGACCACACAACCAAATGGATTCCATAAGATAAATACTATATGAAAAATAAAAAGGAGTTTGCAAGCAAAAATACCTTAGGAAACCGGTTCATTCAATTAGATACAACGCCCAACTGTCAGAAAAATAGAAAACCATCCTACTCAAAATATGAGTATTTACCTCCTTTGAAAAACTTTTGAGTTCTTAAACAAGGGCCTGTACTGTCTTGTCAATTCCCCTAGTAATTTGAATGTGATTTTTATGTGCCACAACAACAAAAGAAGGTTTCGTTTCAAATTCTTATTCAAAAATTTAAGATACAATCTTTGTATGTTGGGCCCTTCCTATCAAGTTAATAACAATTGACAAAAGGATAAAAGAAATACCTGACGACAATTTTTTCATTGAAGCACCATCTTAAACTCATTAAATCCCAAACCAAAACTAAAAAAAGAAACACCATAAGACCCTACAAAAATGAATAGTATCTTAAACCAATACTAATGACAAAAAATCACCTTTACACCTTCACTTATTAAACCTTGTGCAAGCACAAAAGATGTGGTGGTTTTATCCATTTACCAATATGTCAACAACAAATTGGGTATTTAGATATAACTACTATTCTAGTGAAAAATACATCCCCAAAGAAAAATTACAGTAAAATACAAAAGACAACTAAAATAAATATTTTAATGAAGGTTAGAAAAGAATGAAAATGGGATGCCATTATTTTAAAATAGTTTTATTATCAAGGCCCACATCTCCATAGTTGTCAATTACAGTGTTTGATCCAACCAATCAAAAACATCCAAGCACCATAAGATGAGCATGGCTTTAAATAAATGATGGATTATGAGAAATGTGATAATGATATGTTGTGTTTAATTGAATACCAAGACTATCCTAGAATAAATATGTTACACTATATCATTTATTGGATTTTAGTTGATACAATCATTTAGGTCTTCAAAATTGGCTACTGTTATTATTTTTGCTTTTACCAACAATTTTCCAACACATAGGAAGATGTAACTGAAGTAAGGACTTGTTGCCAAAAGTGATTACATCTCAAACACTCCTGAGGCTATATAATTACAGAGATATTTTTCTTCCAAAGTTTGTTAATTAAATGGTTAATTCTAAAATATAAGAGTATAGCATAAAGTGAGGATGTTGCAAAAAACAACAATTTAACAAATTGGATAGCCCTTGTAAATAATTCACTTGATAGTGAACTAATAAATGTGGAACCAATTTGTCCTAGTGATAACTTACATACCAACTATATTTAACCTTTCTTTCCTACAAATAATTTCAACCTGAACTACATTGGTGTGCCCATTTTCAAAGTCTCTCCTAGGATTCCCCCCATTATATAAAAAAAAATGTCAGGATAAATGGGATCAAACTCTAGAGAGATTTCCTCTAGTTCTCTCTTTCACTAGCTTTGCCAACTAAAACATCTTGACATTTCTCGTCAATTTAGGCAGTAGAGATCAATATGTAGAACATATAAAGTTGTTTTCCGACCATCATAGTCACAATCAAAGAAAAAAATATAACAAAGCCGAAACACAAAAGGATATGGATGTTACATCACCATTATTGCCCAACGTTGGTGAAATACCCATAACACCCAAGCCACCAGATGTAGGTATGCTTGTATTAAGAAGTGATGAACTGCTAATACTGTGAGAAATTTGGACAAATCAGAATGACAAAAAACTATAAGCTGGGAAAGAACATACAATATATCAAAATCTAATAAATATAAAACTTAAAAAAGTACTTATTGCAGAACAAAAAAATGTACAAAATATAGGAGGAAGAATGCAGCTTCCTATTATATACCTTGATAGAAATGTGCATGTCCCAATACCTATCATTCACAAAATCTATAAAGGAAGATTTTCATGAGTGCAATGCATTCTCCAATCTCATAAAATTTCAAGCCTCAATTTGTCCATCATGTTAACACATGAATAGAACATTTTAGAAAATGCATAATGTCAAAGCATTTTAATCACAACCAAATATTTTGAATCTAGCAGAATGAAGGTAGTTCAAAAGAAACATAAATGTGTTTTAGATTCATATAAACCAGAACAAAAAATGTAGAAGATAGAGTGGGTATACAGGAAACTTCGTATGCATACCCTTAGCTTCTGATAATGAAATCAACAAAGAAAAAAATAATACACAAGATATTGAGGCATAAATGAAAGTTATGTTTGCATGCAGAAGAGAAAATTTCCTATAAATATCACTCTCTTTAATACATCACATAGTCCAAGAAATTGACACAGTAAACCAATACAAAATATGGGTCTCCTTGTCTGCTTTCAATTTTATATGACGGGTCTAATGGTTAAGAGCATGTGTATACTCCTAAGAGGTCTCAGGTTCAAAGTGAGGGGTAGATTATGTATGCCTTCGAAAACTATAGCAATCAAATCAGAAGTGGATCCTTTGTCCCATAAACAAGGAGTCTCAACCACCAATTTGGTGTGTAACTCAATGGTGACCTTAAAATATTTATTTATTTATTTATTATCATTATTATATATCCACCCCTCATACAATTCAAAGAAAATTACTATATATCCACCCATCATATGATTCAAGGAAAACCCATCTAATCTCAAGCTCTACAAAAATCACATTGATCTTCTCAAGACAATTAGCATACCCCTGATGATGGACTCACTTAGAAGTTTGAAACGTTGGGTTTCAAAACTCTATAATAGGTTATTCCACACTCATTTCAAAAGAAACCACTTGTATGGACTCATTATTTAAAATCATCGAGTCCTACCATGGAAGGGACATGATGGACAACACAATTCAATTCGAGAAATTATGATTATCTAGAGCTAAATCTCTATCAAATTTAATCTTTCTTAAAAATTGCAGAGATAAAAAACTCATACCTAAATTTGCTACATGCACACACCCTCTCCTTCATGGCATAAACTTATTCATCTTTAGGAAAATAAGTGATACCCTACTCAGATATGAAATTAGATCTACTAGACTCTGACTTGCCAAGATATCCCAAAAACTTTTGATTCTAAATCTTTCTTTATCCTCATTGCTTCGTTTCGATTTATGGTAGTCTCTAGATGCTCTTACATACATTAAATCTGAACAATGGTTGGATAAAGATAATGAAAAGAAGTTCAAGAAACTTAACAATTTGACACGCCATCTCGATAATACTCCCTCCTCTAAACTTGTTTGAATGAAATTTTACCCTATCCCTTTCAACGATAATTCATAAAATTGACATCGTTTCATCTCACCCTATACAAACTCTCAGTAATTCATTGTCTTGTTCATCCTATAAACCCTAACCAACAAAAAAGGGGTATACATGGTTCCTTGTTCTTGCGGAAAGGAATATATGAGAAATTGGTAGATATTTCAACATTAGACTAAAGGAACATGCTTCTGACGTATTAAGAAATAGAACCTCAAAATATGCCTTAGCATAACATGCTTGCACATTGTCACACTACATTTATATGGAAGAAACAAAACTCATAGTTAGATCTCTGAGTTAGATTTTTTTCCCACTACACAACTGACTTTCAATTGACTCTATGAATAGTTAGAGGCCAGTTAACTGAAACCAATTGAAAATAATTGAACTAGATTGCTAAAATTTTGCAATCACACATGCATGATTGAACTGCAAGCCCACTAACTCAAATTTACTGAGCTAACTAAGTGACAAGATCCATGTCACACTAGTAAATTGTCTCAAAGTTGCCCTACTGATGTGGATATTCGATTTTCTCAATTTGACTAAGGCTAAAGTCAAATTGAGCCTTTCTTGTTACATTTTTCTAACACTCCCTCTTAACAAGGAAGTGATTTTTCACCACTCCTATCCTGCACTCATGGAATTCAGATTTACCTCTTGACAATTCCTTTGTCAAAATGTCAGCATCTTTCTCCTCAGTTGGAATGTACTGTAGAAACATAATTCTCCTCTACACACAGTCCTACAAATGATGATACTAGATATCAATGTGTTTGGACTTGTCATGAAATATCATATTCTTAGAGAGCTTAATGCAACTATCATTATCAAAATATATGATTGTCAGATCCATATCCTGACTGAAAAGACTCACAAGTATTTTCTACATCCATGTGGACTCACCTTCTTTTTGAATTGCAACAATGTATTAATGAGCTGAGTGCCACAAAAATATACTTCTTGTTGTACCAGGAAATAACTATAGACCCAACACTAATGATAACACTTGAAGTACTTTTCCTGTTTGATGGACTACTTTCCCAATCTGCATTGGGTAAACCATGAGCCTTCACTCCCTCTGTCCTCTTGTACCATAATCCATACTCAATAGTGCCTCTAAGGTACCATTAAAAATGATTTGTTGTCTTCCAATATATCTTGGTAGGCCTCACCATAGCTTGACTCCATTGGTTTACTGCATAGCACATGTTGGGTCATGTGTCCAAAAGATAAATCAAAGACCCCACAAGATATTTATAAATGGTAGCATCAACCTCTTCACCTAAAGTGGCATTCTCCTTCTTCTAGTTTGTAGCTATAGGTGCATTCATAGGCTTACAATTCTCCATGTGAAATATCTAAAGTATTTTAGAGGCATACTTCCCCTAGGACACAAATAATTCACCATCACCTTGCCATACTTCCAGCCCGAGGAAGTAGTGCATTAATCCCATGCATTTCATCTCAATTTCCTTTGGAATATCCTCTTTGCAAGAGCAGATCAACTACTCATCACCTATCAATTTAAATCATTAACATACAAAAAAATAATAAAAAACTTACGATCTACCACAATGTGATAAAGGTTCACATTTACTTCACTTTTGGTGAAGCCAAATCCATTGAGATAATTGTCGATCTGAGTGTACCATGCTTGAGGCGCTTGTTTGAGACCATACAATACTCTCCTAAGTCTACACACATGTGACTCTTGATCATATGTCTCAAATCCTTCTGGATGCTCTATGTAAATTTCCTCCTCAACAACACAGTTGAGAAAGGTGGTCTTCACATCCATCTGGTGGATTTTTCACCCCATCTGCGCAACCAATGCTAGAATGGATCTGATTGAGGAATATATTGCAACTGATGCAAAAGCTTCCTAATAGTCTTTTCCCTCTACTTGAGAGAATCCCTTGGCCACAAATCTGACCTTATACTTCTCGATGCTCCCATCAGTTTCATGCTTCACTTTGTAGATCCATCTAGACCAAACCATTGATTTCCCTTCTGGTCTCAGCAACACCTCCCATACACTATTCTTCTTGATGGATTCATATTCTTCCACCATGGTGTCAACCCAAATAGGTTGAGAAGATGCTTCCTCTAATGAAGAAGGCTCTAAGTTAATGAGCTCTGTCATGAGAGACATGTAACTAACATACCTCTCAAGTGACCTCTTTTTCCCATATACTGATGTAGGGGCTCCCACATTCTCCCTATCATCCTAAAAAAATCTATCAGCTTCCTTGGTTCTCTTTCTCCCCTCTGAAAGATTCTGGTTGAGTGTGTGCCTCCACTTTTCTGTCTGTTATGCAAAATTTACAATTGTGGACAAAGGTGAATTCCTAGACCTAGTGGTCTGGTCTCGAAAATCAGAAGGAAAAGAACATAAATTTTTCCTTATAGAAATTAGAGTATGGGAATGAATCCTACCTCAAATCTATAGCAAGCTTCCCTTTCCTCCTCACTTGTAAGTTGTAATTGTAGTTCCAAGTGCTATAATTAGTACCTACACACACGACTAAAACAAGAAAATGATCCACAACCTCCACCTAGCATAATATAACATCTCTATCCAATGAATCAATGTGGCATTGAAATACATGAGTGCAAACATAACATAACAAATATAGGAAAACAAGATACTCTTTGTATTGATAAATATAGGAGAGAGTTTACAACCATAAATAGGTGATGATTTTGTAGATGTCTCCCCAAGTTGACTTGTCCTTCCTTGTCACAAATCATACCTCACGATCAACCCTAATACATTAATATGATGACTCCTTTAGGTTCAAGGCAGTAACATCAGGCCACTATCAATCTCCAAAAGCCAACCCTGACCCAATGGATGGAAGTGAATTTATAGGAGAAGTGTGGTAGTTTCAGATTTACCATTTTGAGCTTGAGATTCACATATGATGGGAGGATGATCTCAAGGGATAAGAGGCGAATTATACAAGATAGGATCAGATAGGATTTAATCTCTTTATCAATGGTAAATAGTTAAAACAACCTTGGAAGCTTCTAGATGAGGAAGTTTCGAAATTATTTTTAATTTTTCCAAATTTCTAGAATCAACACACCTACATAAGGGAGCAACATATGTTGACCAACGTTGGTGGACAAGTATGCAACAAGCACTAAACGTGGGTGGCCAAGGAAGAAAGGTGTGTTGGGGTTACAAACAATGTTTTTGAGCAATTTGTCCCAAAAACTCAGACTTTTTGGAGAGGTCATGCTTAGGGATTTGTGAAGGGATGATGATAATATGTTCATGGATATTGATTGATCTAGTTTGCAGGCCTATTTAACAGATTTGGAAAACGGCCTATAACAAATTACCCCCTAAAGTACAAAGTTAGAAGCAGTTGTTGATGACTGAAGTTATTTATCTTGTGACAAGTATGGATCAAGAACAACTAATTGAGATCATCATTTGTTACAATAAATTTTATCATGATATCACTGTCAAGTGAAGCATACCCATGCTCAACATATAAGCCAATATTACACGTACAATTATCAAGAATTATCGTCCACTAATGAGAGAGCATGGACCCATGCTTGGATGACTATGTGTACAATCATAGCCATCACACTTTGTAACATTGTATTAATCCTAAACTTGTAGCCTAGATGGATAAAACTAGATATGGGATCTTATATCTTGTTCACTCGATCGTCCAATGTACGATTCTAACCATGCGGATAAATGAGCTGGAGTTGAACATGGTAGACACAATATTACTAATAGCCAATGATGTAAGCGGTTAATAGAAGTGAGAGAAACCACCGATGATGTTAATAGCTCTACAGGTACCATAGTATAATCTATATGGTGTGAATAAAAGAGATGAAGTCAAACACCATAAAAAATCTTTCAGTCAAAGGTCAATGATGAGAAACTATCATGAAGATTGAGGAAACTTTACATTGATGTATGCAAGCCCCCAAGACGCCAAAGGGATTTTCTAAGTCAACTTCTTGGATAATGATCGGAGGTTGATATGAAGTGACCTATCTCAGGAGGGCCTTGATGTATCCCCCATCAATGACATGAATCATGTATCAATATTTGAGATAGAATGATGCTGATATGGACCAGATTTAGTAACAATAGAAATGAATGAAATCTTAAGAGTATCATAACTTAAGGACTTTTCTTGAACATATCAGCGACAATTTATGGAGTTGGAAGCATTGAATCAAAACCAAATGGAGAGGCTTTTGATATGGTGTGATAAACCAAGGATGCAAGTAGATTTTCCCACTCAATAGTCACGGAGATGAAGTGAAAGAGTGTCATGTTCAAGAGTGACTCACTATCATTAATAGGTCAAGTACCTTGTTTTCAAAAATTCCCCAACCATTTTTCTTCTGTACCTATTTATTTTTGAAAAGCTTGAGGAGGACAACATATGCTTGATCTGTAAGTTCATCCTTCAGATGAATCCATTAGATTATTTTTAACGAACCTTGAAAACGAGTGCTTCGGTCTCATTATGTTTGATAAGTCCATCACTATTTGATGTTTTTATGAGTATAACGGAGGTTAAATCAACTTCTTTTTCATGTTTAGAGAGTTTTAAAAAGAGGTGAAAAAATAAAACTCCAAAGGCTCCTTTCTGTAAAGAGTTTCTTGAGTCCAAAAAGCAAAAAAACAATACTCAGGAGAACCTCCTGGCCATGCTCGACTAAGGTATTCTTTTTTCATAAATAGACTACCCAAGTCTGGAAAAGGGTTAAACTTATACTGAGTAGATGTATTTTCATTTACTTTAATGAGTTTGAAAAGACAAGTTCTCAATTATCTTTTCATGTTTAGGAAGTCTGAAAAGAGCTGAAAGAGGACTCCAAGGGGTTCTTTCTTCGTGAGTTTACATAGCCTGAAAAAGAGATAAAAGTATGCTCCTTCATCAAAATGACCCATTTTAACTAAAAAATGTCATTAAATCCTTTAAACAACTGCTAACCTGCTTAGAAAACCACCAAAAGATTAAAAATATATGATACATCATAAAATTAGGTAAAGTTTAGGTTGAAATAATAAAATACAATAAAATAATCATAAAAATGACAATAAATAGTAAAAAGTAAATTCATATTTTACAATTTGCATTTTACCTCTTGGTGAGTGAGCTCTGAGTGCTTCCCCCACCCCATCCCACCCCCACCTGCCCCCCACGCCACCCCCCAAACTTAACTAGTTGATTTATAGCCAATCTGGTGGACCATTTTTGTTGTCACTTCCAAGTAGGAGATCTACATTTTTCTTTCTTTTCATGGCTTTTATTTTTTTATTTCATGATTTTTTTTTCAAGTTTTGAGTGCCTGGAGGTTTAATATTTCACCCTAGCTCCAACGCACCCCATCAATGTCAAAAAGTGCATTGAGCCAAGAAAAATATAACTAGGAAGAGTGCTTCAGCGCACCTCCCAGAGAAGAGAGGGTGTGCTGCAACAATCTATCTTCCTTTAATAAGGTTTGTTGGGCACATTTCAATTTTATTTTTCTATTTTCACTCAATTTTTTCTCAAATTTTTTCATGATGCTTGTTTTGATGATTCTTCTTATTGTATTTCAGGTATCCCTTGGAAAAAATAGATTTGATTTGACGAGAAAGAGAAAATGAAAACTAGGACATGGATGCTTCCAATGATCATGAAACTATTCAAGTATTGCAAAACTGTGGGCTTCTCAAGTTATTTTGGCTTCCTGGGATGAGAGAAAAACTAGAATTATTGGAGTATCTTGTTAGAGCATGGGATGTTTAGGCACAATTCTTTAGTCTTGGAGCACATATGCTCAACATACAAGTGCAAGATTTTTATTTCTTGATAGGTTTATTAAGGAGAGTAACTCCAATATTATTATATGGTTTGAGAAGGGGAAGAGAGATTGTCAAATATTATATTACTGCACACTGCATAACTCATTCCCATGCAAAAAAATATGGGAAAACCGATATTAAGGGTGTGGTTTTTTTTGCCTCTCGGGAAAATGTTTTTTTATCATAGCTAGATTGGTTGGAAATGCTAGTATGCATTTGGCTAACAAATCCCAAATGCAATATGCATTGGAATGCACATAACCAATAGTTTTCAATTGGAGTGAGGTGGTTTTAGAAAACATGAAGGAACAACTCACTAATGCAAAGGATGGAAGGCTGAAAAACTTTGGATATGGCTCCATCTTGATTTCATTTTCCTTAGAGAGGATTCCATTACTCCATCCTCAACATCTATCTCTTGATATTCTTAATCCTAGAGCTCCACGGATGAGGCAATGGGTAGATCTTCATGTCTAGACATAAAGGTCCTTCATCCATGAGTTTCACTCATGTCTTCTTACTATGGATATGTATGCAACTAATTACATTGAAGACTACCCATATGTCGAGATGGACTTCCATGGAGACTCAAAGCTCATGCTACCTAAAGATGAGAAATGGGGTAACATAGGTAAAATAAAATCATTTTGAATGTTTTTTTTTTTTGGTTTTACAATTTTCTTCTTTATTTTCATGTATCCAAGACTAACTATCTATTTTACATGTAAATATTGGACCTGTTCAAATAGTGGGTTCATCTTATCTTTAGCATCCTGGAGAACTACTACATAAAAAGATTGGAGCACAAGTTGATGCAGGGGCATGAGAAAAGATGAAATATCTCAATCTGGTCGAGACTCTTGCAAAGTTTGAGTGACATGTTGAGGTATTGACCCAGATCATATCCATGTGAGACCACATCGTTACACAATTGGAGTGCCTCAGCACATTAGTTAGTTGTTGTGAAAAGTTGCTTGTGCAGGTTTTTGTTACCATGAACACCATCAGGACTAGTCTAATAGGAGGACTTAGAGCCATATTTTAACTATATGTATTTTGTATATGATAGTGTAACACACTCTTCCAAAATTTAACCAAGTTAACCGGTCCACTAGGGTAAACATGTGACAAATATTTACTATGATGTGATTCAAATGCCCATGTACATTTAGGGAACTGGAACTGAAAGATAAAAACCAATCTAACCTTTGTCAGGAATTAAAACATTTAGGAGACAACCAACCCTTCCAGGTGCCCAATCCCTGAGACAACTTGTCATTTTGCTGAGTTAGATCCCCAGTTACTCCCATGACAAGCCATGCATGTGACTGCTACCCTCCATTCGCTCCAAAAACAAGGCATACATGTGACTGTGGCCCTTTTAAGGTAGTTCTGAGCCAATGACCCTAGATTCTATGCCACTTTTTCAGGGTTAGGTATTAGGCCTCTGCCTAGAACTTCATGAAACTTCTAGAAATGATAAATAATAATGAATTAAAGCTACTAATGCAAACATTAGTACAAGGAATTGACCTCACCCCTACTAGTTGTGACATGCATTTCGTCAAACATATGACAAACATGTAATCTACATGTCATAACCACAGATTTGAGCATATAGGTCTCATATATACCTGAGAATCATCAAGAAGAAATGATGCCTTATCACAATAGATGCATTATCATATATTAGGTCATATATTCATTCACATTTCTTGTACTAATAATATCATGATGAGAGCTATAACCAAAGTCTATCATGAACCATGGTTATAACCAACATATAACCAACAAAATAACAAGAGTATAACAACCATAAAACCACATAAGAAAAATTAATTTTACACATGAAATACCAAAGGAGAGGAGCTCTTATTAATGAATGCATAAGCCACCCAAGTTAGGGACTTCCACGAACCACTTGACCATAGATTTGGCTGAACCAAATATTTTTTCCAACTATTCACCCTCATGCAATATGCCAAGCATGAATGTGGGAATCACATCAAAACCAACCAAGGTTTCCTTGGGCTTTACCATATATCCCACCATGGGATTCGTAGGCCTTAAACCCTCATCAATACAACCATGATTTACTGCAATCCCACCGGATCGCTAGGCCCTAAACAGGCATGGACGCCTCTGAATCTTTCCACTTAAACCATCAGGAATTTGTCCATCTCAATCTATCATATTTACCGTGTATCCCACCATTACTAGTTAAGGGATTCCTAGGCCTACAAGGTCACAACCTTTTGAAATTTACTGTGTATCCTGCCATTAGCGGCCAAGGGATTACTAGGCCTATGAGGTCACCACCCTCTGGCCTTTATCATGTATCATGCCATTACCTATCAAGAAATTTGAATATCCCACACTTGGATTCCTAGGCCTTGTGATCAATCTTGAGACCACCCCACTCAGCTTTGAATCCATCCGGAAATCCATCTCAACTAGAACAAGAGAACGCCATCACACCATTGCTATCGATAAATGGCAAGGAAAATCTGAAGAGCACTGTCACACCTGGAAAAATCCATGCCAATGACAACAAGAGAACCAAAAACACGCATGCATGTACCATGCATGCAAAAAATAGCAAGAAAATCATAGATGCAACTCGATACCTACAAGTAATCCCACTATAGTCACTTAATCCTTCTCTACCTTGGTTGATATTTTGCTTCCTCTTGATTTCTTTTCCTTCCTTTGCCTTCTTTCCTCCAATGCTGGAGTGCTCCAAGGATGCTCAAGTGCCCAAGTTTATGAGAGAGAGAGAGAGACAGAGAGAAAGAGCTCTAAAACTGAACTGACAAAAGGCTGTGAACTAATCCTAAGAAGCCTTTTTATCAATGAGGCCTCCATTTTCTTCAATTTCCATTATTTTCCTTCATTTTCCTCCTCACATGGAACCTGTGAACTTTCACCTTCCTTTCCTCCTATTTTCCTTTATTTTCATAAATAAAATGCCAATTAATGCCTCTTGCTTTTCCAAAGCCTTTTCCATTTCCTTTTCCAATTTCCTTATCCATAATAAACCAAATGAACACCCACACTAGAACTTTTTTTCCCAACATTCAGCTTGGAATAAGTGCCCCATGACCTTGGTTATTATTTTTCCTTTATTAACTTTATTACATGTATTTTTTACCAAGGTTGTCACAAAACCCTCCTCCTTGGGGGAACACCATCCTCAGTGTTCAATGACACTTACCACCAATAGATTGCTAAAACGAAAAACATACTACCCATGGAGCTTTATAACTTAGCTCGATGCATTATTTACAATGATCAACCTCCTGAGAGGAAAGACAACATGAGAAACATAAAAACATGACAATCATAACGACATGACACCCACGTTGCTTATTAAAGCTTTATAGAAAATCTCATCACGATATTTACATCCATGTACATATATTCATATACCAAAACATCACAGCAAAACATATGCCAAAAAAATTCACTCAACCAATGAATGGATAAGGATACATAACCCATATCTAATCTGCCATTTCCCATATAGCTTAATCAAGCCCAAAGTGATTTTTCCGCACTTTAACTTGATCGATTGCTCTATTCCAGAGCATGAGAATATTTCTCTGAAAAATACACTGAGGTTCCGACCAAAATTATCCTTATGTCTCCACCTGCAATACATACCATTCAATCACATAATCGACATCTTTAGCATTATTCTTAAGCAATGACACATGGAAAACATCATGGAGTTTCACTATAGGAGGTAGTGTAAGTTGATAATCTACCGATCCCATCCTCTCAAGAATCTTGAAAGGTCCACAAAATTGAGGTGCCAACTTAGTACATGATCCAATCCTCAAGGAGCTCTTCTTCAACTTTATGCGCAAATACACTTGTTCCCCAACCCAAAACTCCTTAAACATACTGTTCTGATCTGCATAACTTTCTTGCCTGTCCTATACTGCCTTTAGATTCTTCTTGATTACCTACATTTCCTGTTCCATTTATATCAACATGTCTAGTCCTATCAACACCCTATTCATTGGATCACTCCAATTGATGGGATTTTTACAAATCCACCCATACAATCCCTTGAATAGATTTATCCTCAGTGACTCCAAATAACCATTATTGTAAGAAAATTCCACCAATGGAAGGTACTCCTCCCATCTCCTCTGTTTATGCATCACATACATCCTCAACATGTCCTCCGATATCTTGTTGACCCTCTCCATATGTACATCTATCTAATGGAGGCCAACTTTGTCCCCAGACCTATAAAAAACTCCTTTGAAAACTTGGAAGTGAACTTAACATCCCTATCTGACACAATCTTCCTTGGAACAGCATGCAACCTCACTACATCTCTAATAACACATGTGCTACATCATTATATAAATAAGTATATTTCACTAGAATGAAGTGCACTACCTTTGTCAACCTGTCAACCATAACCATGATAAAATCATGCTGTCTAGATGTCCTTAGAAAACGTGTGATGAAATCCATGGAAATGACCTCCCATTTCCACTCTGGAATTAGAATCAGCTTTAGTAATCCATCTGGGTGCTTACAGTCTACTTTTATTTGTTGAAAATCTAAGCATCTAGCCACAAGCTCTGCCACTTCCTTATTCAAATTCATCTAATGATAAAACTTCTTCATCATTTTCAATGTCTTTTGGTATCTTGGGTGACCTGAATATGGTTTTGCATGAAATTCTCGCATGATAGTCTTCTTGATCTCATTGTCGTTCGATACATAGATCTTGTCTATAAATATTACCAAACCATTAGCAGTGAGATGATATTCCACATCCTAATCACATGTACCCTATTATAACCTATGCATAAGATCCATGTACCTATCATCAGGTTGTCCTTCTCGTAAAATCTGATCCTATAAATCTATCCCATAGAAGCTCATAACTGCTATATGATTTACATGTATTCTCTGGCTAAGAGCATTTGCAATCCTGTTCTCTTTCCCCTTGATGTACTTGATCTCAAAGTTGAACTCACTGATCATGGCCAACCATCTAGCTTGTCCGGCATTCAGAATAAGTTGGTGAAATCAATACCTCAATCCACTATGATCGCTCATCAATACAAGCCTCCTGCCAAGAAGATAGTACCTCCACATCTTCAATGCATGGATGATTTTTTCCAACTCAAGATCGGATAATTTTTCACATGCTCATTTAGATTTCATGACTCATATCACACTATATGTCCTTCTTGCATTAAGACTTCGCCAATTCCTCTCTTGTAGGCATTTGTACACACTGGCAAACTCTTTTTCTAGAACTACAATCTTTAGCACTAGAGCATTTTTCAACAATTGCTTCAAATGCTAAAACTTGTTGCGCATTCCTCAGTCCATTCAAATTTAATACCTTGCCTCTACAGTGATGTAATAGAATATTTAATCTGAGAGAATTTCCTGATGAACCTCCTGTAATAATGTGCTAGCCCCATAAATGATTTTACCTCATCCACATTTATAGGAATTGCCCACTCCATGATAGCTCTTATCTTCTTTGCATCTACTACTATACCTTCCTTGGGAACCGCATGCCCCAAGTAGTGTACCTCTGTCTAAAATAAACTGCATTTACTGAGCTTAGTATACAACTAATTCTCTCTTAGCAATATTAATACTACTACTAAGTGCTCAGCATGCTCTTCCTCATTCTTATAATATATCAAGATGTCATCAATGAACAAAATAACAAACCTATCCAGATAAGGATGCAACACACTATTCATCAAGCACATAAAGGTAGCTAGATAATTAGTCAAACCAAATGGAACTACAGCAAACTCGTAATGGCCATACTTGGTCAGGAAATCATTATTGTAGATGTCCTCTTCTTTAATGCATACCAGATGGTATCTAGATCTCAAGTCAATATTCGAGAACACTGCTACTCCCTTCAGCTAGTTGAACAAGTCACCAATTCTCAGCGACGAATACCTTTTCTTGATGATCACCTTGTTCAACTTCTTGTAATCAATGCATAATCTGAGAGTACCATCCTTCTTCTTCACAAACAACACTGGTGCACCCCAAGGCGACACACTTGACCTAATGTATCACTTGTCAGAATTTCCTTCAACTACAACTTCAATTCTTCTAACTCTGGTGTGCTCATCTTGTATGGTGCCTTTGATGTTGGTGTTGTGGTTGGTACCAACTCAATGGAGAATTCCACTT
This sequence comes from Pinus taeda, assembly GCA_000404065.3. Taxonomy (NCBI): domain Eukaryota; kingdom Viridiplantae; phylum Streptophyta; class Pinopsida; order Pinales; family Pinaceae; genus Pinus; species Pinus taeda. The sequence goes on along the minus strand of APFE030276466.1, from coordinate 122,824 downwards.
CCCTATGAGGCGACAACTCTGAAATTTCTACAGGAAATACATCTTGGAACTGCTGCAAGATTAGGTACCTCTTCATAAATTTTTCATCCTCAACATCCTTACCTTCGTCACTAGAAATATGCACTGCAAATAACACACACCTTTTTTTGCAACTACGCTTTTCCTACATATCTCACTATTCTAACTTATGTTTCCTTCTTCTTACCCTACAAGATTATATGTTCTCCATTGTCATACAAACATTCAATAACTTTGTCATAACAGTCCATCTTGGTCCTTGATCTGAAAATGGGGCACTAAAGGCTTCTTGTCAAGCTTACAAGAACCTCTCCCGCTTCCAAAGATTAAATATTCGCAAGATCTAGTGATTAACCAATTGCAAAATTAATAATGTGCTTGACATAGGTGTATGTTTGTGTTTATTTTTTAACTGATCAAATGCCTTTAGTTTATTTACTTAAACTGATATGCAGCATATACAATGAGATAGTGCAGCAAACAACATCATACACTTAGCAATAGATGCAGCAAGTAAACAAACCATAAGACAACAAGCTTAGTATGGACTTCACCCAAAACTCTTGGCTATGTCTCCTTGAGCTCTAGTCAACTCGACTAGGCTCTCTGGGATTATGGCTTAAATTCTTTTACAAGCTCCACACTCAATTCCATTGGTTTACACTAAACCTATGGGCTTAGAATGCCATCTTACCCCTTTGGCTACCCTCACTCTATAGACAGATCTAGGATTCTCTGGACTTGACTCCTTCAATCAACGCTCTAAGCGATATTGCTCTCGCTTGCACCAAATCCCTCAGAATCCTCTTAACCATCTCTGGAATGCCTTCTTATACCTTCAGCACACTCTAGACACCAGGAACAACTTGATCATTTCGACCCTTTGCTGTTCTGCAGCTTCACTACGGCATCACGACTCTTAGAAGTCTGCTTTGAGCTTTGTGGCTCTGAGGCTCTGCCTCCAACCTCTGGTGGCTATGCCTCTGTCAAGCACTCTGGCTCTACGGCTCTGGTACTCTCACTCTTGGCTCTAGCTTTGGCTCTTGGCTCTGGATTGGGCTCTCACAAGCTTCTCTTGGCCTCTGCGTGCATTAATAGTTCACTCGACCTCCAAGCGCCCCTTAGGAACCTTCCAGTGACCTTCAGCAACAACTCGTTGCTATCAATTGAGCTCTCTCAGCTCTCTACGCTTCCCTGCTATAGCTACCTCATCAATTGAGATCTTTGGCTTCTTTGAGGCATTCTTCCAGCTCTCCGGCTTCCCCAACCATTTCGCTACGTGTAATCAATCCTCCGCGGCTTTGCGGCTTCTTCTGCTCCTTATTTGTTCGACTGGTCATTTGACTTTGTGGCTCTATGGCTCTGCGCATTCCCAAACACATCATTGTCTGCAAAAACACCCGCTTGTAGTGTGGCACAATGATCAGGAGCTATTACAAAAAATTTCGGGCCTTCCTTCAGGCAAAAACCCGAAAATGGGATAAAATTCCATTACACAAAGATTACTGGAAATACACAATCGAGCGTGAAATCCAGACTTCAAATTCCATGAAATTGCCCCTAAAAACCCTATCGAGTCCACCTTTCATCGACATATCACATCGCATAGGTAGACTGGCCAAAACACCAATACATGAGAAATACACATAAATCCAGAATTCCCAGATCTCAAAATTTATGAAATTGGGTTTATAAACCCATCAAGTCTGGCCCTTAATCGCTTATTGTAATCGCAATCGTATTGTCCCTGGCATCGAGGATTGTCGATCAAATTTGGACTATTGATCTGCTCCTTGATCGGATAGTCTATATCGCATCGCATGTCGCTATTGCATCGGCCCTTTGTATCGAGGACCACTGATCTCTTGACCGCTGATTAAAGCCTAACTGTTGATCTATTTTCCCAATCCGATGGCTGTCATGTGATCGCACATCAGCCCATCGCTTTATCGCATATCGCATTTGTAATGATATGGGGTTCTTTCCATTAATTATGGACTGTGCGAACCCGATCCGCCGATCCAATCATCGACAATCGCAATGTCGCATAATCGCAATCGCCAAGTCCTCCCGCCAGGCCTTTATCCCTTCATCACTCTGATTTGATACAACTCACGGATTCGATAAGGGTTTAGGATGTGGAACATAATATTTCAGGTCTACCCTTTAAACCTTTCACATGCATTTTTTGCATATAAGGCCTTTTATGCCATTTTTAGAAGAAATGCCTCTTTTTCAAAGGACAAAGGCAATCTTCTTTCTGTGATAACTTCTTCATCTGAAGTCCATTTTAGCCCATTCAAGTTGCAGTAGATTCAAAATGAAAAGATCTATGCATTGGGACTATTTCTAAGATCATCCTTGGAATTTCATTTTCCTCTGTGAGGAACACTTTAGACTTAGAAGTCTATGCAAGATCCATTTTGGATCAGTCATGTAAAAATACAATCACTCATACCCAAAAGAATACTATATGTTCCCAATGATAGTAAATTAAAATGTGATGATGTAATTATACCATTCAACTCAAATACACAATCTATTACCCAAGGATGAACTCTCTTCTTTGTACTTGTAGCCAGTTGCATTAACCAAGATTCTACATGCACTTGTTTATTCAAACCACACTTATCCACTATGCCAAGACTTACATATCTATAATTAGATCCATGGTCAAGAAAAATAGAAACAACTTGATCACAAAGCTTACCTTCCATCTCAATAGAAGATGCTTGGTGATCCTCCTGCCTGTTAACCAATGTTGCATAGATCCGTGGAATGATTTTCCCAACATCCCCAACTATCTGCGCTTCCAGTGCACTGTAAATTTGTGGCCTACCACATTGATTCTACATACAATCTCTCCTAAGATGCTTCTTCCCACATATCCAACAATGCAACTTTCATTTACCATCACCTTATTTTGCTACCCTCCATGGTATGACCCATTGAACTTCTTGTAAGGTGCAACATTTTCTTTCTCTCCAACATTCTAAGGTCTTGTTCCTTTTGGCTGCTAGCTTTGCCTTCTCCTTTCCAACATTGCTGATATTTTTTCTTACGTTTTGATTTCTGATAACAATGATTAAATTTCCCAATGACCTCCTCAAGAGACTGAGGCTCATCATACTCAATATAATCCCTAAATTCTAATGGAAATGCACTGACAAATCTCTAAACTTTGGCTTTTTCATCCATAAGATATGGTACATACCTTAACAACTCCAGGAACTTGGCCGTATACTCCTTATTTATCATTGACCCCATATTTAGCTCATATAATTCCTTGGATTTTCTCTTATAGTACCTATCTAGTAGATATTTATTCTTGAAAAGTCTCTTGAATTCATGCCAACTCAACGCCTCTGTCCCGATGTCTCTAACCTACTTCACGTCTTCCCACTAGCTGTTTGCTTCCCCTTTGAGGTTGAAGATAACTATTCTAGACTTCATGTTTACTGTGTAATCATGCAACTCAAATAACTTCTTCATCCAAAGTAGTCATGGCTCTGCATCCTCTGAATTCTTCAAATCCCCATAAAATGTAGGTGGCTTGGATTTCTTGAACTCATATGGAAAATATCCCCTGTCACTCCAGGCTGCTATAAGGATGATAATGATGATGATCATGGTACCTATCGAAACAAGAAATATAATAGAATATGTTTCCATCACCTCTCCCATCCGGTGTATCTAAACCTTCCATCTCTGATAGTGTCATCCCTATCTGACCCGTGTCCACCATGAGACCTACTTCTATATGATCCATTTGTCCTAACCTCCTACACATAGATGATTGTAAGTGGTCCCTGTCTCTGCAATTATGGCAAGCTCTAAAGGATTGCTCCATTGACTTTTGCATGTTTCTCCCGTGCTTAAATGATTCTTTCATTATCTACTTTGCAACTTCTTATTTCTGCCTTCAAAATTCTCAATGTGTTTGCTATTTCAAGAGAGTTCACATCACCATGTTGCTCATCTGATCTATAGGGACAATCTCATGAATTGTAGTTTGCCATCTTGCTAGTCATATTTGATCTTCTTCCTCCAAGTATACCATGTTAGCTTAAACCAAAACATAACATAATCAACATACTTCATTATATTTTAGGGGAGGATATCTCATCTGCAAGATCAACTAGATTAGTTCAATACATGTATAAACATAATCATATCAACATATAATCATCATTTCAACCATTATCCAATTATCAATGCATGACCATACCAACCACATACCATGATGTCATGCATGACAACTCTAACCATGTTAATGTATGCAGAATGATGTATAGACACTAACATGTATAACAAGTGCATAACCGACATACACTCATGACGACCACATCCAACAATAACACCATCAACTTTCACATGGCGACACAACTGCAACCATGACCACCATCGTGCATACACAACAAGCACATAGACCACAAATATGAAGAACACATATGTAATTAACATGTATGCATGACCAACACATTTTTCCCATCTAGTCTAATGGGGTGAACCATGCTTTGATACCACTCTCTAACACCATCCTCCCATATTTACCCAAGCTAACTGGTCCGCTGGGGTAAACATGCGATGAATATTTACTAGGATGTGATTCAAATCCCCATGTATAGTTAAGGAAGTTGAACCGACAAAATAAAATCAATTTGACCTTTCTCAAGAGCTACAAAACCTTTAGGATACAAGCAACCCTTCTAGGTTCCCAACCCCTGAGACAACTTGTCATTTGCTGAGAAAGACCCCCAGTCACTCCCATGACAAGCCTTGCATGTGATTGAGACCCTCCATTCGATCCCACAACAAGAGATGCAGGTGACTGTGACATTTTTTAGGCATTTCTTAGACAACGACCCCATATTTTGTGCCAATTTTTAAGGGCTAGGTCTTAGGCCCTTGCCCAAAACTTCATGAAACTTCCAGAAATTATAAATAACAAGGAATTAAAGCTAATAATGCAAAAATTGGTACAAGGACTTGACCTGACCCTTACTATCCATTACATGCATTTCATCAAACATATGAAAAACATGTAATATATAGGTCATAACCAAAAATTTGAGCATAGGGGTCTCATATTTATCTGAGAATCGTAAAAAAGAATTGATGTCTTATCAAAATAGTTGCATTATCATCTATTAGGTCGTATATTCATGCACATTTATTTTACTAATCAAATCATGATGAGATCTATAACCAAAGTTTGTCGTGAACTAGGCTTATAACCATCATATAACCAATGGAATAACAAGAGTAGAATAGCTATGAAAACCACATATGAACAAGTAAATTTACGCATGAAATACCAAACAAGAAGGAGCTCCTTTTAATGAATTCATAAGCCAACCAAACCAAGGAATTTCATGAACCACTCGACCATAGATTATGTTGAACCACATATTTCTTTCAGCCAATCACCCCCATGCCATATTCCAAGCATGAATGCAGGATTCACAGCGAAACCAACTAGGGATTCCTTATAATTTACTATATATCCCACCAAGGTATTCCTAGGCCCAAAACCCTCATCAATACAACTAGGCTTTATCGCAATCTCACGGGATCAATAGGCCCTAAACAAGCATGGATTCCTATGGCTATTTCCACCTAAACTGTGAGGAATTTGTCTGTCTCAACCTATCAAGCTTTACTGTGTATCCTTCCATTATCGCTTAAGGGATTCCTAGGCCTATGATGTCACCACCCTCTCAGATTTACCATGTATCTCGCCATTACTGGTCAAGGGATTCTTAGGTCTACGAGGTCATCACCCTCTGGGATTTACCGTGTATCCCACCATTACCGGTTAACGGATTCTTAGGCCTAATAAATGGTATTCAAAAGTAGTCCTTACCATATATTCCAGCCTGGGATTCCTAGGTCTTGTGATCAATCCTGATACCACTGCATGGAGCTTCGAATCCATCCAAAAATCTAGTTCAACCAAAACAAGATAACCTCATCACATCACGGCTATTTAGAAATGGAAAGGCAAGGCTGAAGAACACTGTCGCACCTAGAAAGACCCATGCAAATGACAACAATAGAGCCAAAAACACACATGCTTGTCAAAACTAACAAGGAAATCATACATGCAACTCAATACCTGTAAGTAATCTTGTTGTACCCTCTTAATCTTTCTCTTCTTTGCTTGATATTTTTCTTCCTCTTGCTTTCTTGTCCTTATTTTGCCTTCTTTCCTCCAATGTTAGAGTGCTCTAAGAATGCTCAAAGTGTCCAAGATTATGAGAGGGAGAGTAGAGAGAGAGAGAGAGAGAAAGAGATCAAAAAATGAACTGATAAAAGGTTGTGAACTGGTCCTCACTGAAGCCTTTTTATCAATGAGGTCTATATTTTCTTCATTTTCCATTATTTTCCTTCATTTTCCTCCTCACATGGAACTTGTGACCTTTCACCTTCCTTTTCTCCTAATTTCCTTTATTTTCATAAATAAAATTCCACTTAATGTCTCTTGCCTTTCCAAAGCCTTTGTCATTTCCTTAGACATAATAAACCAAATGAACACCCACACTAAGATATATGATATGACCTTGATTATTATTTGGCCTTTATTAACTTTATTAAATGTATTTTTGACTAGGCTTGTGATAGATATGCCATGTGACCATATGTTCCTTAAACACATATTTTTTGTAAAACCAAAATTTTATATACAATTATCTATATATCAACATCTCTTATTTTCTCTATTATCTTGTTCAATATGTGTGATGTGGATTCAATGTAATTTACATGTGTCACAAATTTCTGTCAAAACCATGATTTGTCAATGCATATGTTAATGTGTTTAGACTTCTAGGAATATGTTGATATTGGACATAATAAAAATGTCTTTTGAGAAGGTGAACCCTTAGAAACATATGTAACATAGTTGGACTTCGTACTGAGTTGACATTAGTTAAATGTAGTACTACAAGTTGTGAGTCAAGTATGACCACTATAAGATGGATTCCATGAGAAATAGCATCAAACAACAATTTGATCATTGCACTATACTAAACAATGTTATTGGTAGAGTGACCAATACAAATCCCTTGTAAAGTCACTAACTTTCCACTCGAAGAATAGATATCCCATGTTGCAGAAGAATGATTCTAAGTACTATGAATAGCACCATCAACATAACTAACATACAATTGAAGGGATGCTGACATCTACAAACCAAATGTAAAAAAAGATTAACAGAGATGGTAGGAAACTCCGAAGGGACCACACTGCAAACACACTCGACACACCTATAGATAGTATGTACATAGTGACTACGCAAAAATGATGTAAGCATAGTATTTTTTTGAGGTACAACCCATCTCTAGGTTGTGCCAATGGAATTCCATCAAAATCAATAAGCTCATATGCCCCTTTTTCAAGAACACATTTAACTATGCATGGGCCTAGAAACATTGGATTGAAATTCCCAGACCCTAACTTATCATAATACAATAGGACTAGGTCACCTTCCAAGAAGGCATGAGGCTTAAAATTCTTGTCGTATTTCTCCTTAATGTGTTTCTTATGGGCCTCATTGGCCATCCTGACATCACATCAGGTTTCATCTAATAATTTCAGATGTAAGAGACACTCTTCTTTTGCGGAAGTGGTAGGAAGGAGTTTGAAAAAAAGTTTCAGAGATGGAATTTTACACTCAATAGGAAAAATCGCTTCTTGAACATACACCATTTAAAACAATGTTAATCTAGTACCTTTCTGGACTGAGGTTCGATATGCCCATAAATATGCATAAAGGTTGAGGTGCCAATCCTATTTATGGATCCCTACCATGTGTTGAACCATCATTTTCAAAACTTTGTTGATAGCTTCGAATTTCCCATTTTCCTGTGGGTAATAGGGAGTTGATATTTCATGTTGAAGACCCAACTTGGCAGTAAGCTCAGACATCATGTGATTTCGAAAGTGTTTCCCATGGTCTGTAACTATAGCTTGTGGTACACGAAACCTTGGAATCACGTGATTGAATAGGAACAAAGTGACTATTTTGTTGGTGTTATTATATGTAGGCATTGCCTCAACCCACTTGTTAAAATAATCTACCATCACAATGAAGTAGCCAACATGCAAAATATTTTTTGTGGTGGAATAACCAAAAATATTTCCACCACATGTCCTAGCATGGAATTCACTTAGAGCTTTATGACCTCTTCAGGAGTGAGGCACCATCTAAAAATCATATTGATACCATGATGATAAAGGGTGTCACCAATAATAATATAATTTTCAGCCTAGTCTTAGATACGTCTCTGGTCATAGCTAGAGGTATTGGGACAAAGAGTTTGGGTTTGGAGATATATGATGATATCTCCATACCACGGGTCAAATGAATCGATCAGGAACAACGACTCATTAGGAATAGAATAATCTAAGGTAGACTTAGAGTCAAGAGAGGGAAGGTTGCAAATCAATTCGACAAAGACTAAGGATTTCTTGGATTTGGACTTGATGGATTCAAAATAAAGCTCTTGGAGAATGAAAATAAATTTGGAGTACTTTCCCCCAGTTATTTTTGTGACACGTTTTATGGAATGGGGTTACAATTAGAGACAACCATAGTCTTACGAAGCAGAATGTAGTGGCGAAAAATTTGGACAACTTGGATAACTGCCAGAGATAACTTCTCAACGTGAGTATATTTGATTTCTGTGTTGTTTAAGTTCAGACTCAAATAATAAATGGGATGTTCATCCTTTACATTGTGCTCCTGGACCAATACCATAGTGATGGTAGTAAATGCAGCAGTGAGTTACATGAAGTAATCATGTTAATAATCTGAGGGATATAGCAATGATGCTTGAATGAGAACATATTTAAAATCATCAAAGGCCTTTTGGGTAGTGTCATCCCAATGGAAGGGAACCCATTTCTTAAAACATTGAGTAAATCCTTTGGTTAATTCAACATAATTGGGAACAAACCTTCGTAGAAAGTTAGCCTTCCCTTGGAGTCATTATAGTTGAATAAGAGAGGAAGGAGAAAGAAGATCAAGGATCGTCTGGAATTTAAGTGGATTAATACAAATTCCTTGCTTCGACACTATGAAGTCGAGAAGTAGACCAAATTGAACTCAAAACACACACTTGTGTGGATTGAGTGTAATATTATAATGCCGACAACATGAAAATATAGCCCTAATATGCATCATATGCTTCGAACGATGTTTCGAGTGGGCAGATAGGCCATCCAAATATGGATATACAATGTGTTTAATGTCTGAAATGTTTCCACAACATTTTTCAAACTGAAAGGGAGATTTCAATAGGAAAATGTTCCCCATGGATAGATAAATGAGGTTTTATGTTAGTCCAATGGGAAAATGTTGATTTTATTATAGCCTAAAAATCCATACATAAACAAAAATATTGCACTTCCTGCGCAATCATCAATAATGTAGAAGATAAACGATAATTGTCCTTAGGACAAGTATACTTGATGTCCTGATAATCGACATACACACAAATTGTTCCCCATTTCTTCATGACAACAACAATGTTCCAAACCCAATTAGTTAAAGGAGCTGGGCAAATTAAACCAGCAAACAAAAAAATTTCAACTTCTGCCTTAATAGAAACAAACTTCTTAGGATGGATGAGACGTAAGCACTGTTGAATTGGCTTAGCATATAGATATGTTCTTATTTCATGTATAACAATATTCAGATCAATACCTTGCATGTTTTCATATGAACAAGTGAAAACGTCTCAGAATTATTGGAAAAGAGCTTTATAGATATTAACCTCATAGAGAGAGGAATATGCACCAATGTGGACATTCTCGACAAATCTGGGTTTAATGAAAATATCAAGAGAAATAACCTATTCAATATTCAATAGATTCTTCTCATAATTGATACCGTGGATAGATACAAAATCCGTATATATCTCAATGATATTGGGTGAATAGATATTACTAATATTATCCTAAGAGGTATCAGGAAAGGAGGAACGATGATAATTATCATCCCATAGAACATTACCCAACATCATGACCTCCATGATGCTTTCATCAGTAGAAATGTGTTGAAGAAAGGATCAGAAGGTGATCCATAATATAAAGAATGATCTACCTAATTTATCAAAGAGAAGAAACCAAAGTGTGCCGAACAGGGTGAATAGATGGTGTCATATTCGAGTTCAACAGGACTAAGTGACATACAGTCACCAAAGGTATCAATATGAGAAGCATATGGTACTATCCAAGGATATGATGGAGTACTACAAGAATATATCACGTTGATAAAGGAAACTAGATTCAGGTTGTTGGGAGGGGGAATGGAAAAGGAATAGGAGGAGGAAAGGAAAAAGTTCCCCTTAGGGAAGAATCCTTAAGCAATCCCACCCGGACATGATGATAGGGATGTGGGGCTTCCTCCACAAGAGGGATGCTTCCAGTAGCTTGAACATTATTGGAAAAAAAGGTGAGTTGATCAATGGTCATGATCATGCCCCCTGGTGAGGGAAAGAAATTATTCTAAAATAAGTGGAAATGATAATGGCCATGGCATCAAACCATGTATGGCCCAGTAAAAGATTGTAATCTAAAGGTCTGTCGACAACTTTGACTTCTACTAACACCATCTTTCTAGCTAATTCGACTTGTAACAAACTCAAGATTCCATAAGGCTTGAAGCTTCTTCCATTAAAGGCTTTGAGAGTAGTGGGTGACTAGTTCAGTTGAGGAGAACCAATGGACTTCCAGCAAGAAAATGACATGATGTAGGTTGAAGCTCCTTCATCCAAAATGGTCTGATGGATGGTATTACTTTGAACAACAACCTGAATTATAAAATCGAATTATGATGGAATCTTGGGTGTATGATTCTTATGGTTAAAGACTACAAGACTAGAATTTGAAGGATCATTGCCCCCAACTGCGAAAAGTAATGCCTTCTTTTGGGCGAGACAATTCTAAAAGATCTTGATAGGTTACATAGATAAATGATATTGAGCCAAATACTCAACTATGTTATAGTTCTGAGTGGATCTCACACAAGGATTGAATATTAATTTGTCAATAACACCCTTGGAGGTTTAATAGTTATTTCATTTGGAAGCAAATTTGGAGAAGGATCCATAGTGGATGAGGTAGAATTGGGAGGACGATTAGTAGCCTTACCAGGTGAGGGTTCATATTACTACAGTCCTTATTTCTTGTATGATCTAGGTGGATATTGGTGGCCACCCACCTATTCAACCTAGACCTTTAGTCAGTTTCATTTTCTTCCATGTTTATTTCAACATTTACTATATGTAAGAGTTTTTAGGGTCCTGAACTTCCCGAGCAATTTTGACTCCGTAAATGGCATTTTTTGAGGTATGTTGCATGCCCATAGCCACAAAAGGGCTTGTAGAAAAACCTATAGTAATCAGAGATACCTTTCCAACAAGGTATCATACGCACCAAATGGAGATAATATGACCAAGTTATGACCGTGGGAAGTTAGTTTCCCAACTAACCCCAACGGGGCCCATAAACTCTTGGTGTTACATCTCCTGGGGTTAGGGTTTTGGTTGTTTATGGTTTTCTCATTTTTTTTATAATAAATAGGCCCTTGAGCCTCATTGTAACGCAATTCAGAGGCATGTCTCCACCACATCTCTTCTTAGAGATAAGCTACCATCATTCGAGCTAGTCTTATTTCCATTATGTTTGTAAGCATATTTTAGTATTTGATATTAATAAAATGAAGTATTATTTCTACTGCATCTTTGTATTTATGGTTATATCTATAGTTTTTTGCATTCTTTTTTAAGTTTGGATCATTGTAGCCACCATAATGTCATTTTTTTGTTTGGTGGAGGAAAGCATCATAACTAAGGAAGAGGAAGCGAGGTCCTATGCAACCATGTTTGCCTCCTAGTTAGGAAAGGGATCTATTAACACGGGTGTAGTAGATGACTTAAGGAATTGATTGAATTTCACCTGATGTGATTAGTCCTCAGTGAACTATTCCTCGTTATAGATTAAGCAAGTATAACAATGTTTTTTTTCATCAGGATACTGGTTATTTTGTTTATCTTGCGAAGGATTATCTTTCTTCTTATTTACTTTTCCTTTCTTCTTACTTCCTGGTTGCTTGGACTTTACTTTTGTGGATTGGATGACATTAATCTTGGAAGTAGAAGTCCCAGGGGTACCAGAGGGTGGATTTTGGGAAACAACAACAAGAGATGAACTAGATGGTTTATTCATTGACTATTGGCTAGGAGAACCAATTGCACCATCAATGACATGTGATTCTTTACCGGGAGGTTGTGTAACAGTATTGGAAGGTCTTAGAGCATTGGGTATTTTATCGTAGAGTGTGCCAAAATTTGTGTAGACAAGATCAAGATATTGGGCATAAGAAATTACTTTCTCTTCTGTTACAACTCCACCTTTAGTACATATTCAGTGATTGATGCTAACAAAGACTTAGTGAACCATTCAACTAATAACTGATCAGGAACAAAGGTTTTAACCAAATGATAATGACGTTGTCAATCATGTATATGATAAAAAATGTGAGTAGAATCATGTTATTTGAAATTGGTCAAAAGCTCAGATCCAGTATCATATTAAATGAGCAACTAAAAATGGGTTAAGAATGTGGTTGCTAAGGCACTGAAATTTTTAAATGAAGCTCCTCGTAATTCAATATATCACTTTAGTGTCGTACCAGTAAGTGTATGCTGGAAAATACGTAAACTGGTTGAATAAGGATTTAAAGAGTTCGATCAACACCACAAATGATACATCATAACATGCGTATAGGGGCCTTCGCTAGGATTTCCATTAAACTTAGGGATCACTTGAAAATTTCATTGAAATGATTGGCCAACAAGGACAGTGAAAAATGGATAATTTGTAAGCCAATTAAGATCTAGAAATGCAAGGGTTGCAACAAGTGGAAACTGCCTATTAAAGTCCAATGAGGGGTATCCTAGGTAAGATCGAATAAATTGAGCAAAAGGTATTTGTCCTCCTGGATAAGGAGGATTTTGATAAATTGGATAAATATAACCTTGTTTCCCAATTCCAAGATATCCTTGAAAGAGTTGAAATGGCTAGGTTTGAATTTCTTGACCTTGGTAAGGAATTTGAGGAATATCTTGGTATGGTTTCCCTAAGGGATTTTTCACCATCCTAATGTAAGGTTGGCTCATTTGTGCTTGTTCCATTCCATACACAAGTTGATTTACTTGCATTTTAGGAGTATCCTGTCCAATCGGTGGAGGGTGTAAGGCACCTTAAAGAGGCTGGGTAAGTGGGACTTGGAAAGTCCTAGATATTGGTGGAATAGTTTTAGTTAGAGGTGCGACCTATAAAGTTTGAATTACATGAACTAAATCTCGAGAAGGTTGAGAAATAGTTTGGCAAGTATGAATCTGGGATGTAGGTGGAACATGTTGAGAAGTTTGAATTTGATTCGTAATCTAGCCAGGCTGTACAAAAAATGTAGGATGCCAAGGATTGGTAGACATCCCTATAAATGGGGGACTCGAATAGGGTTAAGCACTAGCTTGTGGTGTCTAGAGAGGGGATTGGAACATTCCAACAACATGTTTCTCCCCCGTTAGAATATTAGGGGAATATGGAGGCAACTACCTTCCTAGAGGAGGGCACCTAGTGTAAGCTAGAATGGGTTGTTTTCGATGGCCATAGACACTAACATGCAGACCTGTTTGCTATGCCACTATATATTATGATGTAGTAAGCGAAAAAAAAAATTGTGACGCTCATCAAAGAAGTACCAGATGGAATTCCATAAGAGGATGACATGGGATAATTCCATGGACTAGTCGTTGCACCAGAAAAGGTTCCAGATAAAGATTGGTAACCTTGTGGCATAGAGGGACTACCATAAAAATGTGTTTCTGGTGATGTTACGAACATAGAAGTAGCTGGAATATTGGTTGTACCACTGAGAATGACGTGTGTTGCTGAGACACCATAACATGCTCAGTCATGATTAAATTTCCCAAAGAGGATTATTGAGGGAAACTCAAGGGTGAGTTCAAAAGAGTAGAGGTAAATAAAGGAGCTTGTATCGGAGTATGAGGAGGAGGGACTTGATAGAGATGAATTCCTATTAAATGAACAAGAGAAGAATTTTTAGGTTCTCCTTGAAGAATTTCCTCGATACTCATAAGACTAGGTGGAAGTTGTTTACCATCGGTCCCAACATATACAGGTTCTAGTTGGGTCGAAGAAATAGTAAGAGAAGAGGAATATCCTGAAGTAACAGGTGTAGTTAATTAATATTCCTCAGGTTATATAACCTCAAGTTGCATTGTTTATGAGTTAGGAAACTCAGGTTCAATGACCTTAGGTAATAAATATTTAGGTGCTTTTGGACTATGTCAGACTCACCAGCTAGCAGAGAAGTGATCTTGGGTTGAGTATCACATGAAGAGATGATTTTGGTGGATCAATTGAAGATGGAGGACCAAAAGGAGTTGCTGTGAAGTACCGAATCTAGTAGTTTGTGTTCTTTTGTTATTTTGACGTCTAGGAATTGCCTCAGGTGGAAGAGGAGGAAATATTTTCATTATACGTGAACGACGAGTTTGTTGGGGTTTTTCTTCTATGATGGTTTAATAAATTATATAAATTAACATAAAAATAAATCAAGAAAGGGGTAACTACGAAAAAAGGGATTACCAAGCAACTGTGAACTACAATATACCTCCTTAGAGAACCAGGGATGTATGTATGGGTAGGAAATCTCCCCAAATGCTTTGTTTGGTGTATCACAGTGTGCAAGGTGGCTAACTCGGTTACCTAAGGCGAGATAGAAACCTAGTGTGCACTTCCAAAATATACCCAAAGGTATGTGTAAGCGCAGTTCGTAGTAGTGTTGTCTAATGCATAACCGTACAATGAGAGAATTCCCATATACTTTTAATGCGTGGAGTGACATCCAATATACCTGAAGGTATGCAAAGAAAAGTCTTATACATTTACGTACGTGGAACGAGATATCACCCCTGGAATGTAACACTGAAAAAAATGACAACTCCTATGCTTAAAGACACTGGAACACGTCTCTAGCCTAGACCTTTATATGTTTGTGTTGATATTCCAAATGCTCCTCCAGATTGACTGAATACATTTTAAAGTTTATCTTGAATTAATTTTCAGTCTTCAAGGCTCACCACAAATTTCACCTGAATACTAAAAAATGCAATCTAGCATGGTAATATGATTTTTTTTCTTTTCAATAAAAATCTATGTATGAGAGGGAAGAAAGAAGGAGTAATACAACATACAAAATACAAAAAACAAAATCTGTTAAGTAAATTTCCCTAATGCAATTGTTCCAATTTCCATTTTTCACAAAAAACCCTAAATGCAATGCAACATGCAAAATGATGAGATTTTTCTTTTTGATTGTCTTAATCTTCAAATGAAATGAAAGATCAAATGAAATGAAAGATAACATGGTAATAAAACAGATGAGAGAAATCACATAGAATGATGATTGTAATATCAATTTCTTTAAAGAATCAATGATGAAGGAACAAGTTTGCAAAAGACCTAATTGATAAGAACAAATAAAAATCCGAGAAAATTATTATCAAAGGCTATAAAACCTAGAGAAAACAAAGTGAATACTTTTCATATACAAGGAAACACTCAAAGACATAGGGAAAACATATTGGAACAAAGAAAATCAGAGAGAAAGGAAATAAAAAACAATTATTTGCATCTTATAGGGATCAACGCAGGTGCAGAACAAGCACCAGTGATTTGCAACATAGGTACAAAGAAGGAGAGAGTGCATTGAAGCACTCTATCTCCAATACCAGGGGGTGAGATGAGGGAGATTCAGCCAAAATACAACACAAAAGGTCAAATCAAGCTCAAAAAAGTGATTTCCTAGGGTTAGTCAATGTTTAAATGAGTCAATCAAGGTAACTTTAAGAGGTGAAAAAGGTGTTAATTTCAAGGAAACTACTAAGGGAAGAATCAATCCCCAGTATGGTCGCAAATTTGTTATGCCAAATTTATGATTGTGGACAAAGGTGAATTCCCTAAACCTAGTGGTCTCGTCTAGAACAATAGAAGGAAAATAAAATATTTTTTTCCTTGGAGAAATTAGGATATGGGAATGAAGCCTACCTCGAATATGTAGCAAGATTCCCTTTCCTCTTCTCTTGTAAGCTCCAATTGTAGCTCTAAGTGCTATAATTAGAACTTGCACACAAGACTAAAACAAAAAAAATGCTCCACAACATCGACGTAGCATAATTTAACATCTCTATTCAATGAAATCATCGTGGTATTAAAATACATGAGTGCAAATATAACACAGCAAATATAGGAAAACAAGATATTGTTTTTATTGATAAAAATAGGGGAAAGTTTACAACCATAAATAGGCACTAACTTTGTAGATGTCTCCCCAAGTTGAATTGTCCTTCCTTGTCACAAAGCACACCTCAAGATCAACCCTAATGCATGAAGATGATGACTCCTTTAGGTTCAAGGCAACAACACATGGTCCCTATAAATCTCCAAAATCCAACCCTGATGCTATGGATGGCAGTAAATTTATAAGAGAAGTGTGGTAGTTTAGGATTTACCATTATGGTCTTGAGATACACATATGATGGAAGGATGAGATCAGGGGTTAAAATTTGAAGTCTCCAAGATAGGATTAGATAGGATTCGAGCTCTTTATCCATGGTAAATAGTTAAAAAAAACTTGGAAGCTTCTAGAAGAGGAATCTTTAGAATTATTTTAATTCCCAAATTTCTAGAATCAACACACCTGTAGAAGGGAGAAACATATGCTGACTAGCACAGGTGGGAAAGTATGCAACAAGCACGGAACGCAAGTGGCTAAGGAAGCAAGTTGCATTGGGACTAAAAACAATGTTTTTGAGCAATTTTTCCCAGAAACTCGGACCTTTTGGAGAGGTCACACTTAGGGATTTGTGAAGGGATGATGAAAACATGTTCATGGATAATGATTGATCTGATTTGCAAGCCTATTGACCAGGTGTAAAACAATGGCCTATAACACCTCCTGTATGCTCCGCTGTATGTGGCTGCTTCACAACCTCCTGAAGCTCATTATGAGGCTCCTCCTTTGGAGCTATAAGCTCTTGCTCCAGTGGGATACTTATCTCTCATTCCAAAGAGCATCTCATAATATTCTTGTCATCGAACTTGACAGCTCTTCTTACCTTGACAACTCTTCTTACAACTATCATACTCAGTGAAGGTAAATACACCTGCTAATTGTGTGGAGTTTCGGTATATCCTACAAAAATTCACAACTTTGTTGTAGGCTCGAGTTTCTTCCTACAATCCTTGGAGACATGATAATAAACTAAAGCTCCAAAAAATTCTGAAATGATACACATCAGGGTTTCTCCCAGAGAAAGCTTCCTCCAGTGTGATCATGCCAAGTATTCTATGAGGACTCTAGTTCTACAAGTAGACTGTAGTGTTGCGTGCTTCCACCCATAGATGTAATGGAAGCTCTTGATCATGAAACATGGTTCTTTCTACTTGTTGGGTGATTTAATTGGGAGTTAAATCCCTTCCATTAATCGTCAACACAGGGTTTGTAGAACTGATGAGGTATACCTATTCTATATGTAGTAGATGGTTACTTATCAGAATAGATTAATCTAATGCAATTGAAACTAACTACAAAGTTAATTAAATCAATCTAATTCAAATCAAAACAAACATAAATAAGTTGGAATCACACTTGTATAATTGAAATCACACTTTCTTGAAAAATAAAATCACAATTGCATAGATGAAATCACACCACACTTGCATAAATGAAATCACACCACACTTGCATAATTGAAATCACACTTGATGGAAATTAAATCACACATGGTGAAATGAAATTACACTTGCTAAAAGTAAAAGCACAATTGCATGAAAATAAATGAAATAAAAAAAATATACTATGTTACCAATATGTACAAAGATGTGCAAATTGCGGTTGATGGGGGCCCTCCATTCCTTAGCAAGCACACTGAATGAACTGTCACATCTTGGAGATCAAAATAGCAGTATGTATTTCATAAAGATGAAATTACAATATATTACAATAATTCTTTCTCACTTTACAAACCACATGGATGGAACTTGTAACCTCCAACTAGAAACTAACACTAACACTAACAACAACAATAACTAGTTAACAATTGACAGCTGGCAACTAATAACCCTTTGTATGAAGGGTGCACTCTTATATACAAAAATTCAGGATAAATATACAATAAATATAGATCCTTAGATCTCTTCTAAATCCACATTTATCTCTTTGTGGTTACAACCAATCACCTAAAAAATTAAGATATAAATCCTCTTATTCGTGATTCTTCTCCTTTAAATGTGCATAGTTAATGATCCACATCTTCTACAATTACTCCATAATATTAATGAGTTGGAATTGGAAATTCGAATTTGCGGTTGAGTGGCCAAGTAGGACCCTTCTAGAATCTCCAAGTAGGCCTACAATATCACAAAACTCATAACACTTTTAGATATGTATGAAAATATATTAATTTCCTTATATTTAATCACAAATTCACATAAAATACTTAAAATAAATGTCTTGGAAAATAATAATAATAAACCTATGTGATGATGAAAACGGTTACTAAATGTAGGGTTATGGAGTTATAGAGTTACGGAATAAGGGTAAAATCATGGAAATGAAGGTGAAAGTAGATGAAATTTTGGAGACTCAACATACCCCCCAACTGAAGATGTTGCATGTCTTCATGCAACTATTGCATTGATTCACTTAATCATAAGTTTATCTTCTTGAAATGCTTTTCTTCTATAAGAGCTTTGGCTTTGTATTGATTCTCTTTTAACTTTGCATAAGCATATCCTTTGATAACTTTATTCTTTTTTCAAAGTGTACTTTGAAATACATTTGATTGCAACATACATCTATATATATATAATATTAATAATAAATAAAATATATATATAGTATAATATAATAGATAATATATTTGTGGTTGGTTCTTGTGTGACAACCAAAATTTATGAGTATTTGTTCTTATGTAGCAATACTTTTCTTATTTTTGTTGCATAAAAATACTTGAAAGCATTGAGAATTTCTTTTTAAGTCCCACAGTGACTATCAACCATTTAATGTTCTTATCAATTGATCATTGCAAAACATATAATTTTTTTGAATCAAAATGAAATAATAGTTGATTTGGGAAAAATATGTTGGTTATAATGAAATGAAATCCAACATGTGGCATGAAATATGAATATCCCTCCCCCCCAAAATAAGGTGCTTTCAGTTTTATTGAAATGAGAAAGGAAATATGAATGTGGTGAGGGATTTTCCAAAAATAGCATTTAAGGAATTACATGATTAAAAATTAGAAAATTACATACCTTCGCCTACCTGTAAAGTGAACAAGCTATGGATATCGAAGAGTGTGGATGTTGTTGTTGGATCATGGAATGTGAAGTAAAAGGATCTAATCTTGCTTCTTCTTTCTCTTGGTTGTATGAATAGAGGATGAGATTGGAAGCTTTATTGGTATGGCTATTGAATTGAGTCCTGCTGCAAATTTCTTGAATCATGTAGTCTTCATTTTCTCCCACTCGATGGCATAATTATTATCTATGTGAATAGATGTGTCGAAATCAAACATAGAAAATAAATTGTTGGATTGATGGCCATTAATGAATTCCATTAACCAACACGAGACTAACCATTGATGTCAATGAGATTCAAAATGCCTAGGTACATACTACTAGGTACAAATAGATGTGTCGTAATAGAGTCACCTAGAAGATCCAACAAACATAGGACATTGATGTATTCCCACTGTATGTTGGTGAGAGAGCTTGTCATTAAGGCATGCAAGCCTCAAGGTACTTGAAATATCTCTAGTTTTTATCACAGATGATGTGTCAGAGTCGATGGATCAAACTTGTTAGAAGGGAGGCCTTAATGAATCCTCCATCATCTTACATGAGTATGAAATAATAATTTTAAGAACTATAGATGGAAAATTTGCATTGAAGAAATGTTTATTTGACAAAAAGGAAAATGAAAATAGGGTGACTCAACTTTCTTATGGAGTTGAATGAGTTTATCTTTTTAGTTAAGTTTGAATAAAATGAGGCAGGTGTTATCACTCAGGTTGTCCCTAGGCTCCTTATAGGGATACGGCCGAGGTAACCACAAACCAATCTTTGGATTGCAGGTTCTAGCCCACCTGCAATCGGAGAGGGCTCTCTCTTTAATGATTCAACTTTGTTGATTATTTTAGGCTAGCTTTTGGCTCAAGGGTTTTTTGTTTGTGTTTGGATGGAAGGTAGGAATCTCAAACAAAGAGGCAAGGTAAGGTGTGATAAGTTTCGAACCATTGGGCGTGGAGTCGTGGATTAAGGCTTTCTAAAGGATTTTCTTGATCACGAGAGGATTAAGGATAGAGATAGCCACACATGATACAATTAACAAGCTACCGAATGGATGGAATGATGGAAATCAGGGATGAAAGGCAAAGGAGAATCATTTCATCATGCTGAAAAAGAGGAGAAATGGATGAATGGGGATCTAGGA
>APFE030276466.1:49212-88957 GCA_000404065.3 Pinus taeda | reverse complement strand
TAAGGTGTAGTGAAACAAATCTTAAGCTATTCTTTTTTCCTGCAATTTAGAAGGCGGAACGGTGGTAAAAACATGAAAATTAACAGAGGAGAGAAACACTTATTGAATCATGTAGAAGCACAGGAATTCTGTAATTACTCCTTGGCCAATTGAACACATCAAGTAGTTTCGAAATCCACGCTTTTAACAATCTTTGATTATAGAAAATATGATAGTTACAGTGCAGGTCTCTGCTTGGAGAAAATGCTGGGAAGCAAACGAAGCAATGTCTTAGACTCACTGACTAACCAACCTACCAACCAACCAACCCCTCACTACATTGTTCAGGGTGGTATATATAAGCAAAATATTAGAAAGGCATTCATTACAATTGACCTAAACAGGTCTGCTAAAAAAGCTCTTCAAAAATCTAAGTGTTGCTGGAATTAAATGCAGGTAAGTCCTTTTGGTTGCGCTAGAGGCAGCTGAATCAGAAAATACTACAATGTGGCCGTTGGAGGCTTGATGCGGTGCTGCTGAGATGATTGTGCTTTGAGATCTGTAGTTCTGCTCCGGTGTGAGTTAAATGTGCAATGATTATGATTTGAGGGCGTTCGAGTGGCTTCGCCCTCTTCCTTTGACTCTGCTGGAAGTTATTAAATATTCACCTGTTTCGGGCCGCTGCTTAAGATTTTCACTGATACTCTTTGCCGCTACATTGATGGCTTCCGCCGCCTACTGATACTCTTTGAAACGCTTGATACTTGATGATTTGATCTAATACACTTTAAAAACTGTCATTGATCCTCTGTTGTCTTTAAACTGGATCAATTTGGCACGATCGGGCGATTTTCGAGCTTTTTCGGCGCACAACAGGCCAAGGAATCAAAAGATTCCCCAAAGATTCCCCGAAACGACCTATTTCCCGTAGCGATGCGCGCGCTAATCGCGCATCGAAAACTACCTCTGTTTCTTGTTCTGGAGCTCCAGAGTGCGATTTCTCTTCCTGCACGAATTTTTGGCTTTCTGGCTGCTGACATCAGCAGTACGGCGGATGACATCAACCTGTGGTGGGTCTCTGGTACAGAAGTGACATGGTGGGGTGCTGATACTGAAGGCGATGCGATGAACTTCTCCGATGCGATCGCAATATCGCATCAGCGGGGAACGAGAAGGTGTTTTAGTTGGACATTTGGCGCTTGCGACCGCCGATCGTCGATATCGCAATATCGCGTTGGATGGCGATGGATGGGTCATAACTTGCATGAAACTGCGATCTTGCAATGCGATCTAGCCTTCTATGGTCTGCGGAGTGTTAAGGAAGTCAGCAAGGGGTTTGTTGCGGTCGGAAGGAGTAAGTAAGTGGGTGTGAAAGGCATTTGAGGCTTCGGAAGGGGTCCGATCACCTCAAAGGGATTTTATACTCTGGAAGGAGTCCATTGTATTTGGAAGATGGTTTGAAGGGGCGGCATGAGCGTTCTTGCTAAGTTTCAGGTAAACTGAGCAATTCCAGGGGATACTTATGGTTAATTTTCAACCAGGGGGAGGGATATTTACATAGGGGATGATTTACATAGTTTTAGTACGGGGACAGGGAAAATATAAGGAGTTAAATAATAATGTCAGTGGTTAATATGGAGATGGTAAGAAAGCGCTAAGTTTCAGAAATCTTAGGCTGTTACAAGGGGATAGAACCTTTTTCAGAGAGAGTATGGAACAACTTTGAGTAAAGAAGATCTTCACCCAAGCCAATGCTATGAAAATGATGGAACTTAAGAGGTGTCAAGTAGATCTTGACCTCTTTTAGGGAAGTTAGTTAATGATTGGGTGAGATGGAGAAAGGAAGTTAGTTATACCTGTTTTTGAGCTTCTCGCATAGAACTGCCTGATGATTGTGTCTCGAGTAAAGATGACGCCTGGAAATCTGGAACTGATCAGTAATTAGGATTCAGCAACCTCAAAACTACCTACCCAGCCTACTTACCTAACCTTTTTTCTTGTTTTGATTTGGGTGCACTTAGACTTGCAAACCCATCATTTCAATTTTTCTTTTTTATGTTTTCCTATCTACAGACTACCCTTATTTCATCCGAGGGCCCAGATTAAGTTGTTGGGCTCCTTTGGTTCTCTACCAATCTAAGACTCTGCCAAGATTAAGCTGTTTGGACAGATTTACGTTCTCTATATTCTAAAACAGGAAATTTAGACCTAGGGAGACCAAGATTAAGCTGTTTGGACTTCCCTTTAACTAAAACTTGGCGATACCGAGATAACTTTTCAAAAATTTGGAAGGCAATTGAATGAACTCTGAGTAGCCTTCTTCGCTTGGAGACTGTTAAGCAAATATGGAGCATTGCCGCATGCAAAGTATGACATATTTGGCCTGTAAAAATGTCAATCATGAAATATGAGTAACCTGCTGCAGCAGGAGGCTAACAGCAGGAAAGTATGAAGATTGCAAGGGAAATGAATTTTTGGTAGTAGGGAGATGGATAATCATGGATCGACTACAAGATTAAAATGTGTAGCAATGGTAAAATTGGTATATGTTTAGTAGAAATGGTGTAGTGGATCTGATTTTACATTGAATGATCATGCTCTTCTTAAACAAACTTGGTCTTTAAAAAGGTACTTGTGCATATAGTTTCATCTTCCTACATTGTCCTGGAACCTGCAAGAACTTAGTAATTTTTCTACAATAAAATGTAAGACTATCAAAACAGAGAGATAATTAGTCCCTCTTCATTTGATATATACACAAACTCAGAAACAATACTAATAAAACAAATTCAAGGACGAAAAAGTAAATGCACTTTTATCTGATCTGTACTATGGATCACGTGTTATTGTTTTGTTGGTGACTCCTTCATTGTGTTTCAACCAATTTTTAGCTTGGGACCTATTCTCTGCACACTCAATGCTTCATCAATAAATCATAAACCAAATTTGCATAAGCTACTGAATTGTGTCGATTCTACAGCTACCAAAAATATGGATTGTTAGATTTCCTTGTTCTTTTTCTCTAGCACTCCACCCTTACCCATGATCTCATGGATCAAGAAAATTCTCAAAATTCAAAATTCTTGGATTAGCTTGAAACCAATGCCAACACATAGATCTCATCGTTTTGAATCCAACACACTTTGTTTTACCAAAATATAACTTTGGATGCTCCCAGAATCACATTCTGATTACTTTGTGAAACACCTAAAAAAATGAATTTTTGAGTTGCAGGAATGCCTAGTCAGCAGTATGTACGCTAACTGGGTCAGGAAACTTGGCAAGTTTTTATTGGACCTTCATTGGCCAATGGGCATTTGACACTTGGCACTATTTGACTGATGGACACATGGTTTTTTTTCATTTGTCAATGGTTTTGCTATGGTGGGCCAGCGAGGACATGCCATGTGGACCAACCATTGGTTGCCACGTGGTATCCTCATGGTGCAAAAAATTTCATGAGAGGGTGAACAACCTCCCCACAACTTGAACCCGTGACCTTTTGACTAACAACAAAGCTCTTTACGAACTCCACTACATTATTACTTGTTAAATATAACTCCCAAACCTTTATTTAAGGTTTAACATACGCGCCTTTTGGGAGGGGGTTGGGGCTAAGCCCTAGCCCTTAGCCATCCTAGTGCCATAGGACCATGGGTGGGGCCTGAGGGCTAGGCCTTAGCTTATCCCATGGTCACATGCAACCGCATATGACCAGGTGCTTAAGTTGAAGGTGACAGTAGAAGAATGGGGATTAGCCCCTGATTTTCGGCACCCAACATGGTCGCATGGTGCCACGTGACCAAGATTTTTGGTCTTGAGGGCTAATTTTAACCATGCTACAATTTCGACCACCAATCAGGAAGGGCATATTTGCATTCCATTCCCATTTCCCGGGCTCACTGACTAGGTTTGGGTCAAATTGTAGGCTTATTAACAACATAATTGGGCAAAAACTTAAAACAATGATATCTTTCTCAATATTTGGTCAAATGAGTTGCAAAAAGAGTCAAAATGTGGGTTTTTGATAGTCCTAGATCCATTGGAGACATTATTTTTCCTATTTCAGGTTTATAAAAGCCTATAATTATACTTTTGATTATGAATTTAGATCTCTCATCCAATTTTTATTGCAAAATTTTAAAACTAACTTGGTTCAATTTTGTTTTCTAATCTTCTAGGTCGCAAAAAGAGCAAGAAGAGACTATACTCAAAAATATTGAACCTCTTTATTCATTTGGAATGTGAAATTTAAAAGACAAAATGAAAATATTTGATCTATAGCTTCAATATGTGGCTCTCAAAACTCTATTTGGCTCCTTCTCAACTATTCCTTTTCTTTCTACATCTTCCTACAATTGATTAGTGAGTTGGGTGGCTCTTATTGCACCACCAATAAATAAAATTGCAAATAAAATGAAATCTAACTTAAAAACTAAAAAAAACACATTACCAAACTTGGTTTTTATTCATTGATTCTATCCTACTCTACTCTACTGGAAATAGAAATTTTGTTTCAAGTGTATGCATATTTCCAGTGTAACCATGTGCATAACATGAGTAAAAAATATTCATGATTAGCTTTAAAAAATATGCATTAAAATACATCAAAGCATGAAAAACCAATTTTTTTGATAATGCAATTAATAAATAAGGTGATTTGATCTTTGATTGGAACCATATTTCAATAAGGCCATGACATTCTGTTGAAGGCCTCGAAAATCGGGTCTACAACAAGGGGGATACCCGCCCGGTCCGGACCTTGGTTGGCAGCTCCTTATCCGTTTGGTATAGCGGGTCCACCTGGGGATATGGGACCAGTTTCCCAATTCAGTGTGTGTGTGTGTGAGAAAGATGGGTATTTCTGTTCTAAATGGAATACTTATGTTCTAATTCTAATCTAATGCTGTGCTGTTGTATTCTAATAAACAGAAAAACATCAAAATTTATTCTAACCCGTGGTGTCATCTTTCTTCTATGCGATCTAAAAAGATTTCAAACAATAACTGGTAATAAAGATCATTAAGCTATTATAAGAAAAGAATTCAATAAAGATGAACTACTTCGTATAAAAAGTTAGACGAAACAGTTATGAAAATATATCACATAAATGAGCTATTCATACACTAAGTATAAATAAATAGTTATCACCGTACAAAAGTGCCAAATGATAACTCAGGAATCCACACTGTAACATATAAACAACTAAAAACTGAGCATCACTTTAATGCATAAGCAGAAATGGTTACGAGATAAAAGTACCATTTATAACTAGTCCTACTCATGAGCTTCAAGTGACAATTGATTTATCTCTCCTTGATGTAACATCCACTAAGAGTACAGAAGTGCAACATCAGTAGCAGATATCAAATGCAAATATCAAATAAACCCTGTCCATTCATTCATCAAAACCTCCTCTGAGGGTGCAAAAGTGCATGTTCTGAGGACAAGTTTTTGATAAATTTCTGGACCCTTCTCTAAATGCATGAGAAGGGTTTAAATACTACTAACTAAATAACTTATTTACAGAAATTCAGGATTCAGTTTAAATGACCGTCCTTTTTCTAAGCAAAACTATTTCTAAAATTAAATCTAATATCTAACTATTTCTAAATTTGCTCCTTAACGTCACAAGCATTCAGTATTTTCCTGAGTAGAGTCGGCTGACTATATTTCGTCTTTGGTTGAGTTAAGCAAACAAAATCAGCAAGAGTTGGCACTATCTTCTCAGCAAAATTGATGATATACTTGAGAGTCATCCAATGACTATGTGGCTTTACCATGTATGCCTGGTAATAATCCCATTTCAACTTGGTTAACGCTTGGATTGCTTCTGCTTTTTCTTTAGCTTTTTGTTTCTAGTTTGTTTCTATCATTGCTTCCTTGCAATTTTCGGGGCCTGCAGGTAACTGAGTAATTAGAAGCCTTCCTTTTTGAGCAAGTTTTCTTAGCGATGCGCGATTGTGCTAATCGCGCATCAGAAACTGCCTTTGTTTCTTGATCCGGGCTTCCCTGATGCGTTTTTCGCCTCTTGCGCCTTTTTCTCTTATCAGGTATAAAGCTCAAAATTTGTAAAAATAGTGATTTTGTGAGCTCTTGACCCTGAGCATTAAACTGTCTTTTTCTGGTATCAGCATCGTTCAGTACCCATTCAACCATGGCTGGATATGAGAAATCTGTGATGGATGCCTCAGAAGAGTTCCGTGGCTCTTTTTCTCCCTTAAGTGGATTAGGTGTGCCTTTCAAAATGGACATTGGAGTACTATCTTTCCTCCTCATACTTTCCTACATACTGCCTTGTATAACGCTTTGTCCTTTGTTCCTACAATTTACAATTGAGGTGGAAGTAATGATACAAATAATGACAAGAAAACTTTAAATGCCAAAGATATGCAAAACACGCCACCTTAAGTGAACTAGTTCTTTGAAAAATACAACACCATACTTCATTAACAACTGGAAACAACTCATTAATTCGCATTAAAGCGCATGACTAGTTCTTAGCCTAAAAACGTTTTCTCGAATAATGAGCCAGAACCAATTGCGATGGAGAGGTTTTGCGATTTTGCTTTGCGATATCGTAGATCGTTGTATCGCATTACCGCAATTGCATCGTGTTGTTCTATCACAAGGCTGCTTGGTGGCAATATTGCAAGATCGCAGGATCGCAAGATCGCAAGATCACAGATCGCAAGATTCCAGATCGCAGGATCGCAAGATCGCAGATCGCTTAATCATTATAATCATTATGTGTAATTCATGTGATTTTTTTGATGTGCAATATGCGATATCGCATATCAGCGATTTTAAGGTTTTTTAATGTGAGTGCTTCTTAATGCATGCGATGCGATGGAGTTTCGCGTCGTAATCTTGCGTTTTTTATTATTTTGGCTCATTTAGAAGGTACCCTATCATTCTTTGAGCGATGCGATCTCTCTTAAGGAGTGAATTTACTTTCTTCATTATGAAACTTAGGTTTTTTAGATTCTTCAAAGGTATTTCCCTAAGTCCATGATGTTGTAAGTTTCATCTAAAAGGAAATATAACACTAACTGATTTTTTTCAATTTTTTACTAAGGGTCCCCACTTATTTAGTATTAGAAATAACACTTCATAAGGAGGGGGGTTGTTGGTGGCCACAACATATTCCTGATTCCTTTCTTGGTTTAAATCACTTTGAATATCCTCCTTTATTATGCATTCCTCAAATTCTATTAGTTTTTCCCCATCAACAATATTGCATGTTTCGTTAGTCTCTTTAACAAATTGACAAGAGGAATCAAAAAAGACTTGAAGATCTTCTTGTGGAGGTGGAGAGACAAATACATTTTTGAATGCAGTTAAAATGTACTCTTCCTAAGAATCAAATATCCCAGTTGTTGCTAAGATTTGAGAAAGTTCTTGGAAGGAAATTCTTCAAACTCTTAATTTTCTGTGAATTACTCCAACTGGTTGACAATTCCTATCATGCACACATATTAGTATGAAGTTTTGAAAAATGATTAAAATCTAAAATGCAAAATTATTTTAACATGAATTTAAACATGCATCTAAAAAATGAATGCAACTACAGTGAGTTGTCTAAACTTCAAAATAAACACCTAGGTATACCTCCCTGGCACCCCGCAAAAATGCTGGGTGATTTAATTGCGATTTAAATCCATGTCATTAATTGTCAACCCAGAGTTCGTAGAACTAACGAGGTATACTTGTACTGTATGTACTAGATGGTTACTTATCAAAATAGATTAATATAATGCAATTGAAACTAACTACAAAGTAAATTAAATCAATCTAATCTAAATCAAACCAAACATAAAGAAATTGGAATCACACTTGTAGAATTGAAATCACACTTGATGGAAAGTAAATCACACCTGCTGAAATGAAATCACACTTGATGAAAGTAAAATCACACTTGCATGAAAATAAATGAAATAACAAAACTATACTATGTTACCAATATGTACAAGTATGTGCAAACTGTGGTTGATGGGGGCCCTTCATTCCTCAACAAGCACACTGAATCAATTATCACATCTTGGATATAAAAATAGCAACCACATGGATGGAACTTGGAATCTCTAACTAGAAACTAACAATAACACTAACACTAACAACACCACTAACTATTTAACAATTGACAATTGAAAACTAACAACCCTTTGTATGGATGGCACACTCCTATTTATACAGAAATTGAGGATAATTATACAATAAATATAGATCCTTAGATATCTCCGAATAACCCACAAATAATGTGGGTGCTATCAGTTCTCTCTGAATACCTTCTTTTGCATAGAAATAATGAAGGCATGTGAAACAAATTCACCTCCATTGTCACTCTTAAGATCCTTCACCTTGTTCCTAGTCTTCTTCTCAACCAATGCCCTGAATTCAACAAATTTTGAGAAAACTTCATCTGTCTTCCACATGAAGAGGATCCAACATTTTCTAGAGAAATAATTAATAAAAATAACATAGTACTTATGTTTTAATGTGAATGTTGTAGAAAAGGGTCCACAAACATTAGAGTGGACTCACTCCAAGATTGCATCTACTCTGATATCTCGGTCATGGGAAGTGGATTTGACATATTTCCCCAATGTGCAAGCCATTCAGACATCCTGTTGTTTAAGCGAGCCTTTAGGGAGACTAATGGTAATTTTTTGCATGATTTTTAAGGCAACATGGTGTAGATGACCCAATATCTCATGCCATAGTTCTCCAACATATCGAATCTGCACATGTTCAGCCTTCCTGCTCAATGCAGTGCAATATTCCACCTCAAGTTTGTATAGGTTATTCACTGGAACCCCGCTATGCATCACTTTCCTGGTAGCTATGTGTCTCAAAAAGGATTTCCCTTTATTGAAAATAATATCATAGCCTCTATCCTCCAATACTGCTATAGAGGTCAAGTACTTCTTTAGCCCATGTACAAACATAACATATTTGAGGTGAAGAGGAGAGACTTTCTCCCTCTAAAAAGTGAAAATACCAAGTCTTGTATCAATATACACCCTGTCATCCCCCATTTCGATATGCATATGGAGATCATTCTCCTCCAATCTATTGAAAAACTCCTTACACCCTGTCATATGTAACAAGGCACCAAAATCAAGGTACCACACATTGCCCATAACAAGGGTGGTCATGCATGCTATCAGGGTGAAGTCTAATTTGAATTGTGAAGCCAATGCTTCACCTCCTGCTCCTCTTGAAGGATTGTTGGTAGACTTCTTGTGTGAACATTTTGTTGCATAGTGCCTGTATTTGTAGCAGTGGAAGAATTTTATCTTACTTAAGTCTTTCTTCTTACCATTATTTTGGCTGAATTCAGGTTTGCTTTGGGTATTCTTTGCTTTTCCCTTTCCCCTTTCTGGCCAATGAAAAATTATATTCATCCTTTTCTTTGAATGAAGTTCCATATTTGGTATTTCTCTTGAACTCTTCTTGAACCAAATCAGAACACAACCATTCTGAATTCAATAATCTTTCCCTTCCACTCACAGAATCCTGGTAGTTGTGGCAGGATTTTGGAATGCCTAGAAGAGTTAGGCCCACCACATCATCTTATGAAAAAATCACCGCAACCCCTCCAAGCTTATCCTAAACTTATGTAAATCTGGAGAGATATTGTGGAATAGTACTATTCTTCTGCATTCTATGTTTCTAAGTTTTTCTTTCCAGGCCAATTTTCCATGGTCACTTCTATTTTCGAATAGCTTAGTCAGTGTCTTCCACATAGAAAATATTTATCTCTTTGTCATGGATATTTTAGATCACATGGTCTCTTATGCATTCCAGAAGAATTTTCTTGGCCTTGCAACATCCTTCTTCCATTAGGTTAATTGTTGTGCATCAGACAGTTGGGGCTTTGCAATGTCAGCCTTAACCTTTTCTAACATGCCATTATCACAATCACTTCTTCCATTTGATCCTTCCAGGATATGAAATTCGAGCTACCCTCCAGAGGATACTCCAATATCAGTCCATTGAAAGACATTATCCCGATCCTAAATAATTCTTTTTGCACTGAAGCTGCAAATTCAAAATTTCTGAGACACAAGGTCGAAATACTAGTTCTAATGTGATTTTAGGGCTCTAATACCATGTAGAAATTTGATATAAATTGTAATTTCGCAAAATTCCAAACTGAAAAACAAGAGACACGATTCTACTCTACTCATTTATGAAATGGAAATCAAAATATATAACAACATGCATAGACATGCAACAAGAAAAACCACAAGTACACAATCATTTCTAGCGGAACCCAACTAGGAAAAAAACCCTCAAGTCTCTTTACATTAATCAGTTGAATAAAGAAACTATTACAATTGCTTGCTCCAATTTTGAGCACAACTTGTAAAAGAATAATTGTTCTCTCTGTTGAATGATAATCTCTTTCCAACACTTAGCCAATTATCTCCTCATCTAGCTTCCTATTTCCTTGCTTAATTCCTAAGGAAATTCACTCCTAAAAGGTAGGAATTTCCTCCTATTTTCTTGTGCAATTCCCAAGGATTGATCTCCTGAATTCATGCAACAAATATACACTCAAACTAGAATACAATTCATGTTACACTACCTTGTCATCTCCACTTCAGTTGAGCAATTCAAATTCCATGCATGCATTAGCTATTTTGGGTTGATTGATAAATTAAATGACAAATATCTGAGTTAGACCATTGTCCCACTACAAAACTAACAATCAAATAACTCTATCAATAGTTAGAGGTCAAATAACTAAATACAACTGAAAATAACTTAACTAGATTACTAAAATTTAGAAATCACACATGCATGGCTGAAGTATAAACCCACTAACTCAAATTTACTTAGCTAACTGAGTGAAAAGATCCATGTAACACTCACTAACTCCCTCCAAGTTGTCCTATTGATGTGGAAATTCGATTTTCTCAATTTGACTAAAGCTAAAGTCAAATTGAGCCTTTTCTTGCTATATTTTTTTAACACATCGAGAGAACAATTTTACCCTTTGTGCAACAAAGCTTGTTGGGAGGTTCATGTCCTGTCCTTGACTAAATATCATAATTTTTCAATCCTTGGAGAGGCATCCTTAGTGTCCTTGCATCCATTTTCAAGGATTGGACATGTAACAAACCAAAGAGAAGCTATAACCATAGGTAAAGCACAAAAATATTATCTTATGAATTAATGCTAGTTCCTAATCTAGCATTGATCTACCTAACCATAATTTGATTGCACCAAGAGGCACATTCTAAAACCCAATATGAGGGTGATGTTTGATTTCATAGTTGACATGTGTTCTTAAAAAAAAAAACTCTAAATAAAAATATAATGTCAGCGATAATAAAAACATAAGTGAATATGCATATCTGGTTAGATTTAATTAAAATCATTATAAAACATTAGTAACCCCACTCTAACTATGCTAGCTTGATTCATTTTTAACATTACAACCTAGTACGAAGGAGACATGGTAAAAATATTTCACTTTCACTTTAGTGTCTATATTTTATATCAACTCTAAGAGATAAGGTAATTAAAATTAAAAAAAAAATCTTATATTTACCTTATAAATGTTTCAATATAGAACTTAAATAAAAGTTTGAATATTCATGTTAACTAATATATTTCGATATAAACTTCTTATATATGTATATATAGAGAGATAGGAAAAGCGCGCACACACATATATATGTATGTTGATCATGTTAAGATATTTCAATGCTGAGAAGGATGAAATAATTAAAAGTAAAATAATTTAGTTTATTTCCTAATAAGAGGAGATGCGTAATTCATTCAATTTTTAATATAAAATTGATATGTAGGATTCATAAGATATTATTAATAATAAAAATATTCAATGTAGGTCATAAATAAAATATTTCACTTTGAGTTTAAATAATATTGAGTATTTAAAAATATATTAAGGAAGTAATATTATTTTAATATGGAAATGTGGTTTTATAAATGAAATATGTCAATTATATAAATGAATATTTCAATGTATTATATATATATAATATATATATATTTCATTATATATATATATATATATATATATATATATATATATATATACTATACATTCATTCTTATCATTAAAAATTGATCCCTCTCGGACCTTGATAGATCGATGATTAATATGGATCTATATTGGTATAAACATATGATCAGTAGCCTAAGTTTTTAATTAAAACAATTGAAAAAGATGTTTTAGCCTCAATATGAGGGCCAAATATGACCTCAATTTTTTTGATTGGTCAAACAAAATTATTATAAGCATTTAACAACAGCAACAAAAATGTTTAATAAAATTTTCTTTAAAATTTTAGGTTAGATATCTTAATTTGTGTGTAGACATTAACAAAAAACTAAAAATCATTTACTATATTCCCTGTTGCGTAAAGGTAGTGAATAATATGGATTTAATAAGTTAAGAAAAATTGATGTGATAGATTTGAAATCTTTAGGTATATGGTCGATTGATATTGTAGGTTATCAACAAACTACATAATTACCACGAGTATATTGGTGGTGTCTGTTTCGATGAACTATCACAATAGTTGATCATTGATGAAATTTGACAGCTAACATTCCAATTTGTCATCAAAGTGGTTTGAGATTTGTAATATGTTTAATACTTTGGTAGATAAATTTACCCGTTACAAGGCATCTTAGACATCAAACACCACAACACCACAACTTAATCAAAATCAAACTATCTGATATCTATAGTATATTTAATAATTTAATAATATTGTCTTGATATGAAAAATAATCATGGCCAGCCATGGTCCAATATTGCTTTGTGACAAAGATTGTCTCAATATGAAACTCAACCATGGTCAACGATGTTTAATTTACAATTTATAATAGTTATCTTAGGGTTTATATACCTTGGGTTTAATAGTATTCCCTTGAGTTTATAATATCAATCCGTTGGGTTTATTAATTTAAGGGTTCATATTTATAGGGTATAATATTATTAATAAAGTACTTCCGGGTCACCCGGCTTCTGTGATGGTCAAGAGTTTTTTGATGCAAGATAATATTAATCCTAAGGTTTAATATAAATCCCTTGGGCTTAAAATCACAGTCAACCATGATCCAACGTCACATTGTGACAAATATTGTCTCAATATGAAAATCAGCCATGGTCAACAATTGTCAACCATGGTAAGCTATGGTCTATCATGGTTAACCATGGTCCAATGTCACATTGTGACAAATATTGTCTCAATATAAAAATCAACCATGGTTAACCATCATCAACCATGGTCCAACGTCACACTATGAAAAAGATTGTCTGAATATGAAAATCAACTATGGTAAGCCATGCTTATTTTAGGTTTTATAATATTTATCGTAAGGTTTATATACCTTGGGTTTATAATATTAATCCCTTGGGTTTAATATTATTCCCTTGGGTTTATAATATCAATCCCTTGGGTTTATTAATCTAAGCGCTAATATTCCTAGAGTATAATATTTTTCATAGGGTTTATAATATTAATCCTTGGGTTTATTATAAATCCCTTGGGTTTATAATCATGGTCAAACATGGTCCAACGCCACCGTGTGACAACATTTTCTCAATATGAAAATCAACTATGGTCCAACATCACATTGTGACAAATATTGTCTCAATATGAAAATAAACTATGGTGAACAATCGTCCAATATTGCATTGTGACAAAGGTTGTATCAATATGAAAATTAACCATGGTCAACCATGTTTATTTTAGGGTTTATAATATTTATCTTAGGGTTTATGTACCTTCAATTTATAATATTAATCCCTTGGGTTTAATACTATTCCCTTGGGTTTATAATCATTGTGGTTTTAGAGTTAGTCCCTTGGGTTATTATCCCCTTGGGTTTATTAATCTATGGGTTCATATTCCTAGGGTATAATATTATTCATAGGGTTTATAATATCAATCCTAGGGTTTAATATAAATCCCTTGGGTTTATAATCATGGTTAACCATGGTCTAATGTCACATTGTGACAACGATTGTCTATATATGAAAATCAACCATTGTCAACAATTGTAAACCATCGTCAATCGTGGTTAACCATGGTCCAATGTCACATTGTGACAAAGATTATCTCAATATCAAAATAAACCATGGTCCAATGTCGCATTATGACAAATATTGTCTCATCTTAGGGTCAACCATGGTCACCGATGGTCTAGTGTCACATTGTGACATCTTAGAGATTATATACATTGGGTTGATAATAATCCTTTGGGTTTAATATTATTCCCTTAGGCTTATTAATCTAGGGGTTCATATTCCTAGGGTATAATATTATTCATAGGGTATATAATACTAATCATAGGGTTTAATATAAATCCCTTAGGTTTATAATCATGGCCAATCGTGGTCCAACATCACATTGTGTCAAATATTATCTCAATATGATAATCAACCATGGCCAACCATCGTCAACCATGGTCCAATGTCACATTGTGACAAATATTCTCTCACTATGAAAATAAACCATGGTTAACCATGGTTCAACGTCGCATTGTGACAAATTTTCTCAATATTAAAATCAATCATGGTCAACAATGGTCAATCATGGTTAACCATGGTCAATAATGGTTAATATGAAAATCAACCATGGTCAATCATGGTAAACCATGGTCAACCATGGTCCAATGTCACATTCTGACAAAGATTGTCTCAATATGAATATCAACCATAGTGAACCATTGTCAACCATGGTCAATCATGACCAACCATGGTCTAACATCACATTGTGACAAAGATTGTCTCAATATGAAATTCAACCATGGTCAACCATGGTCTAACATTGCATTGTGACAAAGATTGTCTCAATATAAAAATCATCCATGGTCAGCCATGGTCAATCATGGTCAACCATGGTCATATTGTGACAAAGATGATTTCATGGTCCAATGTCAGGTTGTGATAACCATGGTTGACAATGGTCAATCATGGTCAACCATGGTTAACCATGTTTGTTTTAGGGTTTATAATTTTATCTTAGGGTTTATATACCTTGGTTTTACAATATTAATCCCTTGGGTTTTTAGTATTAATCCCTTGGGTTTATTAGTGCCTTGGATTTATGATATCATTCCCTTGGGTTTATTAATCTAAGGGTTCATATTCCTAGGGTATAATATTATTGATATGGTTCATAATGTTAATCCTACGACTTAATATAAATCCCTTGGGTTTATAATATTAATAACCCCTTTGGTTAATAATACCAATATTTATTATATTATTGATAATATCATTAATATTATCATATTGTTATAATATAATAATTACTATTATAAATTGCCATTATAAGTGTTGTAATGATTATCATTATTTATAATATAATGATAATAATATTTTATAATATCATTATTATTATTATTATCATTATAATTACGTGTTTATTAATATCAATATTAATATTAATATTACATCCATATCCATTGGCACCTATCGACGTATATCAACCACATTTATTAATGTGGTTGTGCTACTATGTTTAATACTTTGGTAGATAAATTTACCTGTTACAAGGAAACTTAGCCATGAAATACCACAACACCGCAACTTACTCATCATTAAACTCTCTAATACCTATAGTACATTTATTAATTTTGTTACAACTGTTAAATTTGAAAATTTACATTGATTTAAAATCCAGCATTGATCATCGAAATTAATTAATTTATATCTAAACGAACACACTAAATAAAGTGACCATTATTGCTTCGAAGAAATGTAGTTTCTCTTTGATAAGTTTGTTAAAATGGCATTGATGAGGTGTAGATTAATTGGTTTGTATGAAGTTTAGTTTCTATAAGGTCATTGGTAAAATCTCATGGGGAGGTGTTGAGGGTGGAAGTTACCTGTGGTGGATAAAAATTGTTCCATGGTGTTGTCTAGGCTTTGATCAAGCATTGAAAAATACTGGTAACAACATCCTATAGTTGGGAAAATCATTCTTGCATCCAACATTAGGGATAGCCTTATGAAATCTTAGTGGAAACATCCCATAGGTGGGCATTATAGAATGTTAGAATGATGGATATAAACACAAATATGTGCATGCATAACATCACAAATATACGACATGTAATGCCATATGATCATTCTACCTTTATGAATATTGAAGGGATATGTACATGCCAACTAATATGTAGATAATGGGGAAGAATATTAGACAAAGGGAATGCACATCTACAGGTTAATTTTTAGCACAAGTACACATTAATATGTAATGATAGAAATATGACCATGGTCATGAGTGGAATATGTGTAAAAAAATATAAATAAAGGAGTTGTATAATAGGTCAAATTTTTTTTTTTAGTGGTCTAACAAGGTGACTTTTGAGCAGTTTTAGGGTATATTTTTTTGTTGATTTTGTGTGATATCTCGTTAGAAATTGTGAAAATCATAGTTTTAAGTTGTTGAGTCTATATAGCCTAAGTGCCTTAAGGGTCTTCCAAGGTGTTGAATCTAATATGGCATTCAAAAATACAATTTAAATGACATATTATTGTAATCTCACCCAAAATTGTATCATAAAATTTCAACAAAAAATTCACCTCATTTGACTACATCAATTTTTTTCTTCAACTTATTTTTTTGAAAAATTATTGAATTTAAATACAAAATTTTACAAATATTATTTGTACTAATACAAATAAA
This sequence comes from Pinus taeda, assembly GCA_000404065.3. Lineage (NCBI taxonomy): Eukaryota > Viridiplantae > Streptophyta > Pinopsida > Pinales > Pinaceae > Pinus > Pinus taeda. The sequence continues at coordinate 72,293 of APFE030276466.1, read as the reverse complement.
TTTAAAATCATATATCCTTTATAAAAAAAAAAAAATTGTGAATCAACACACAAATTTCTATTAATAGATAACCATGATTACATGGATACCAACAGAACCAAGAAGTAGTTCTCAAAACTAGAGTTCCAAGATACTACAACATGTACTAAACATTTCGTCACTAAAACAAGGACCTTAAGCCCTTATATAATCAAAATAGACAAGATTCACAATCAAACATAGAAACAATAACACTATTAAACACTAGATAACACATCCATATAAAGCCTTTGCCAGTCGAGAATTAAGGAAAAAACACTAGAAGATAGAAGGTCACCACACAAACACCAAATTGACTGAAGACTTTCACGCAAGCACTAGGTTGAAAATGACTATCACACAATTCCATCTCCTTCTTATCAAAACATAGTACTATAATCATCAAATTCCCACTGTTGGTTGGATAGTTTTTCCACACTATTGTAGTCGCACGTTCTTAGAGTATATAAAAAAGAAAGGGATTGAAACCTGCACTGGAAAACCACATAAGTCAGAAATGATAACTAGAGATAGAGGAGACGTAGCAGATGGTGGAGAAGTATTAGTGGGTTGAGTATTTATGACCATATGAGGATCTAAAATTTCCTCAGTCTCTAAATCTAAAAGCACATATTTTTCCACCTTGTGCACACGAGCTAATATATCATGAAGACCGAGACAACCATTTCTAAGCATTCCCTTTATATCTTCTTGACCTACAAATATTTTATTTCTATCCACCCATTTGTCACGCAAGGCCAAGTGAAAAAGTGTGTCCAATTTTTGATGTACTACTATAGAGTGTAAGAAGTACATCTACATCTTCTGAAATTTCCTTAGGTAAGGAATCCACTTAAGGTATTTGACCCCTACTTTTGAGTCAGAAAGGTACAATTTGACACCAAATTCGTTGGAACCAAGGTTTCAGATTTCCTTATGGACCTCAGGAGGTACTGAGTCAAAATAATTGGAAACATAATTCCATTGAAATAGTCGTTTTCACTGAGAAACTGAACCAATGTCCCCTCCTCTTTGACTCATGATTCTTTGTTTCAGAGGCAATGGGGAAAAGGAGAGTAGGAAGACCAACCTAGGTCACAAACCTAAAACAATAGATCTATAATCTATATACCCACAACCTGGTGTAGAGTGAGAGCCAAAGCTAAAGGAAAATTGGGAGTTAGAGATTGTGGTGTACTATATAGGGTTATGGCGAAATTTAAAACCAAATGTAGAACAATATGGAGAATTGGGATTAGGGTTCCTTGAGCAAGTTATTGGTAATAGACTCAAGACATAGTGAGAAATTGAGGATCCATAACAACCATAAGACGCGAAAGGAGAACAAACTTTATTATTTGAGGATGAGAGAGTATACGGAAATACCACTATTATCCATTAGTCACAATATAGGGACAGAAGGGACCAAAAATTAGAGAATTATATGTAGACAACCCCAATTTCTCTACATGACCAAATATATTAAAAGCAGATCAAAAATATACTTGGATATAAGACTCCCTAGACTAGGACTAGATAAGTAAAGGAGTTACTTACAAAATTGGTCCCTTGAAGTCTCAAAGTAGGGAGGATGATGACAAGCTCAAATATTGGACCTATATAAGTGTTATGTAAAAATAAGATGAAAAACATTAACACTTTTCGAAGGTCTTGGAAGGAGGAGTATTAGTTGCACTAAGGCGCTACCTCTCTAAAGGAAGAGGGCTCTGGAACTTACTAGAGTTCAAAACCATACAACCCCAACTATGAATGTAGACAATTATAGAGGGATTGAAATATTTAGATAAATATTTCTCCTCACCATCACCTTAAAATCCATCGTACCCTTTCCATGCATACACCCATATTCTACATTTATAAAACAAGCATTGCGAGGAGTGACACAATGTGAGAAATTCATTTCCATGTCGTTGCAAGCCTAGGAAGGGACAAGTGGTACACATAGAACACACATTAATAAAAACATTCCTCTCATAATATCTCCTACCATTAATTCTTGCAAATCCAAAAATACCTCAATGATCCATTACCTACTGTCAGCATACAAATTTTGACTCGTCCTTGGCTATAATAAATAGAGGAGAACGTACAAAAATTGGAACTAGAGTTCCCGCTAATAACCACCACATTCATACATCTAGAATGAAAAGAAAATAGTAGTTTTGATCCAACCTTATTTCCTTTTTCATGCCACCTTGCCTATTGTAAAGAACAATTGGTGGATCGACATGCCTTTCAACCCTAGACTATTAAATTCCACACGCTCAGCCCCATCAGGGAGTCAGGAATCATCATTCAGTTTCTGACTCTATCTACCATGAATAAAATCCCTTTTAATATAAAACCTCCATTTCAATAATGGAGAAGAAATGACCAAGAACCTCCAATCACCACACAAAAAATACACATATAATTGGTTCGTCTTCCAACTAATATAGATCAACACAAGTCTCGTTGAGATGGACATGCCTATGCTCGTCACTAAACAAGTATGGTGGTTGCCACCCATAATAAGATAAGGATCAAAAATCTTATACACTCCCCTTCGGGGAGACATAATGAAAATGCATGTTATCTTCTACAAGTAATACATTAAGCCTTTGTCTATCCTCTTCCCTATCCTTTAAAGGTTAAGGTAGCTATAGATCAATTTTCGGGGAATGACATCCCATATTCGCAAGATAGTTCGCTACTCTGTTTCTAGCCAGTTTGGTCTGTTGCACTATAATGTATTTAAAATATTTGAGAAGGTAGGTGATAGTATTCACCAACCCTTCTAATCACTAGTTATGAATCATTTTTTAAACCTCTTGTCCGTTGATAATTTTTTAAACACAATTAATAAACAATAAATAATCTCCAACAATTTGTAATAATTTATATACTTCTCTTAGAGTTGTACGAAGTCCTTTTTCTAGAGCCATATACTCCACATAGTTGTTACTTTCTACACCACAATCCATTGCATAAATTCTTAGGGGATTGCATTTTTCATCTTAGAAAATACATCCAACTCTTTCTTTTCCTGACTTTCCTTTTGAAGCCCTGTTAAAATTCAATTGTATAAAATGCATAGAAGGAGGACTATAACAAGAAGCAACAACTGATTTCTTGGTCTGAGTATATGTAGGTATTTGGGTATCATTGGCTAGTATATATTAAGGTTTATAAGTATTGGAGCCTCTAATTCATCAACGTCCAAATCCTATGATGTCTAGGGTGTAATTAGAAGCATTTCTCAAAGGTTTGAAAAGACTTGATCTCGAACCAAACATGGATTTCTCTCTTTATCTCTAAAAATTATCTAATTGCATTCCTTCCAGAGATTTCATAAAATAAATCCAAACATGAGATTCCAAGCTCTATGGATGATTGGATTCTTAAAATGATTTGTGAACCAATGATTTATTGTGGTTTAAGTGACATTGGGAAATACTTGACAGTTAACAAAAGTATTAGAAAAGTTTTTCCACACTTCTATTGCAAAATTGCATGAAATAAATAAATTCTTCATTGATTCCTCCTCTTCGAAACATAGGTAGAACATAGAAGGCCCTTCCACACCATTTTTACGAATTCTTTCCCAAGTCAAGAGAAGATTCTAGGTGATTAACCATAAGAAGGTCAAAAATTTTGGCCATCTAAATTGTATCCATATCCATTTCCACAATTTCTCCTTTTCCAACTATATATGTCTCGCGAAAATCGAATAAGATTCTTTATTTGTAAACGAACCACTAGAGAGTGTTCCCCATCTCAATATATCAGTCTGAATGGAGTTTCGGATTATCCTTTCTTTAAATTCCTTATGCAATATTTCCCATGGGATATTTTGTAAGAAATTAGGCCAAAGAGAAATATCAATGCCTTTTTTCTAGTAGTATGCAACTTTTATATTTCCAATATGTTTCATGAAGATTTGAATCTCCTTAAGAGTAGGATTATCATTCAATCTTGGCATCTATTTCCAAGCTACATCAAAAAAATATGCCTGATTCTCTGATTTAATATCCCATAAAGCATTGTTTCAAACCAAATCCTTACTATTATGTTCCCATGTCCATAAGCTAGAACTTGCATTACTACTATCATAACGTAATCTTTCTTCCTCTTTCTATAACACAACATATTTTCATAGCCAAATTTGTATCAAAAGTTGGTCTTCTCCTTTCATCCATTGCCACCATACATTAGCATGAAAAGAAGTGTTCATAATATCTGAGTCTCTTAAGCCTAGACCCCTAGAACCTTTAGGTAAAATAAGTTTCTCCAAATTGAGTAATGACCATCACTTATCCTTTTTGGATCCTCTCCATAGAAAATTAGACCATAAAGTATGAAGCTTACTTGCAATGTCTTTTGGAAGATGAATTGTCGCTATCTAATATACTGGAATGACTTTTCAAACTGCCTTTGTGAGAAACAACTTGCTTGCAAAATTCAAGGTTCTAAGGCTCCAATTTTGAACCTTATTTGATAACATTGTTAGTAAGTTTTTCCAATAAGAAATTCTTTTTGGCTATAAAACCAAAGGAATCCCAAATATTTGATCAGAAGTTGGGTTCGACAAAACTCCAAAACCCTTGTGAGATGGTTTTGAATAGAATATTTACAATTAAATAAGAATACACGAGTCTTCTCTCTATTTATTACAATACTAGTAGCATCAACAAATATTTTTAGAATCCATTGAATTCCTTTAGCTTCTCGTAGAGTGGGCAGAAAAAAAAACAAATATCATCAAGAAATTGTTAGGAAATAAATGGAATATCATCCCCAAACAACAAAAGACCTTGAATATGAACTTGTGAGAAACACTTCTTTAACAATTTGCCCAATCCTTCCGTAGCCAGTATAAAAAGGAAAGGAGATAACGGATCACCCTACCCCCAACCTTGAGAGGAGTGAAATGTAGAATATGGTGATCCATTGATTAAAATTGAAAAGAAAGGGAAGGAAATGAGAGAATAAACCCATGATATTCATTGTGAAGAGAAACCAAAATCCTTTAATACTTGTATCAAATAGTCTCAAGTTAAATGACCATATGCTCTGTATAGATCCAATTTAATTTAAAATACCTAGTTTTTTTTAATATTTGAGTGAATGACTAATATCCTGAGTGGTATATAGGCCATCCATGATCTATCTCCCTTCCACGAAACCTGTTTGTTTTGGTTAAGTAAGAAATGATATCAACGGTTTCAACTGCTTCACCAAGATTATAGAAATAATTTTATATACAAAATTGTGTAAGGTTATAGGGCAATGACTCTTAGGAGCTTCAAAGCTACCTTCTTTGGGTATGAGAAAAATAAAAGTGACATTCATACCTCTCCACAATACCTGTGATTGTCTAGATTCTTCCACTATTTCAAGTATCTCTTGTCCTAGGAAGGATCAACATGCTTGATAGAATTTTGTTGTAAATCCATCAGGCCCTGATGTTTTTTTTTTTTTGCATGCCCATCACTACCAATTCCACTTATTATAAAGTAATTGGTCTTATTAAAGCCATTTTTTTAATCATCAGTAATGAGTCAGGGAATTCCTTCCAAAATATGAGTAATATGTTTTTGATGATGAAGCGAGATCTTAGATAACATACCTTTATTAATTATTCAACTCCTCCTCTATGTCATTATGAAGGATTTTCTGCATACAATTTCCACCTATAATGGAAAAGATATCATTATTATGGCAACGTTGCAACATTGAATTGTGGAAAAAATTTGAGTCTCTTTCTCCTCCCTTCAGCCATTGTATCCTAGATTTTTGTCTCCATAAGAGATCTTCCTGCTTTCTCCTTTGCTCCAAATGATGTAGAGTTAAACCCTCCTCAACCAATAGATCTCTAGTTCGGCCATTCAATATCATACATTGCTAAAAATATTGCATTTTTTGTTCTAAACTAGATTTTTCCTCAAAAATATTTCCAAATTACTTTTTATTCCAAGATTCGATTTTTGTTTTATCTCGTTCAATTTGAGCTGAAAATATTGTATCTTATTCCATCCTTTGACATTGATTTCTTTCCACCATCCTCTAACCTTATTGGTAAAGTCTGGGGTGTGTAACCAAAAACCTTTCAAACAAAAAAGTCAATTCTTTGGGGCTTCCTTTAAATCCACTTTCAAGTGGAGTGGCAAATGATATGATCCAAGGCAAGGCAATATTGATGGTTCAATAAGTATATCTTTTTGTAGTACTTTCTTTGATACAAGAAAATGATCAAGACGATTAGCAATTTGGTGTCTTCTTCCTCGTCTATTATTCCTCGTTTATTAGTAGAGATATACTAAATGAAGCTTTTCGATAATATCATCAAATGCAATAAAAATGGAATCCAATTTATTTATACCTCCTTTCTTCTCAACTAAGGGGCATATAATATTAAAGTTACCTTCTATAATCCTTGAGAAATCTGAGACACTGATACCATGTGCCAAAAGTTGTTGTAAAAGGTGGGTTTCTCTATTAACACTTGAGGCTCATAAACCCATGTTAAAGCTACTAATTCTTTAATACCGATGTATTGGAACCAACCCGTTAAAATACGATAACTTGCTATCCAGTCTTGAAAGTTAATCTCTAACGGATTCCAGAAGATGGACAATCTACCCGAGTTGCCTTGAGCTTAAATAACCATGAATTGACGTCCTTTCCAACAAAAATAAAAAATCATTGTCAGTTTGTCCCAAACCAATTTGGTTTCCTGCAACCTAACTATTGTTGGATTCTCCTTTTTTATCAGGTGTTGTAAAGAGTTTTGTTTACCTTTTCTATTCAAGCTTATGATATTCCATCAAATAATCTTCATTATGAAATTTTGGAAGCAATAGGAAAGTAATCTGAAATTGTTATGTCTTGGATAGAGTTCACCATATTCTCCCCTACTTCTTATAATGAGTCTTTCTTAGGTTTTCTCCATTTCCATTTTACATCTTTAACTAGAGCTTAAACTAATATATCTTTTCCGTTTTCTTGAAATTTTTGTAAAGAGTGGATCCCTAATGTAGCCATGGATTAATTTCACTTTAAAGTCTTCCATTCAACAAGGGCCTTAACGTATTTTTCTCTTTGATCTTTAGATATTTACTCTAAATATCTTTCTCCCTGTTAATTTAATAGATCTATTAGAGCTCCTTCTTCTTTTATGGGAGATTCATAACTTTTCTTGGCCAAAAGAGCCACCTCCTCGATATTTGGTAGTTTTGTAACAATGATTCTAGTGTCATCACTTTCATCATCCTCTAGAGTTTTCCTTTTCACAATTTGTTTTACTTCCTTGGGATCCTTGGAATCCTGAATTTGTTCCACCATAGGAACATCATTTTGCACTTCTACCTGAGGGTCTTCCTCCATATCTGCTAGAATGTCAAAATCATTTTTATCTTGAGTCATGAATTAATTAGTTATGTTTCTCATCCTAGGGTTTCTTTAGTAGGATGTGACTTTTTGAAAACCTTTGTTTCCCATAGATCTCATGCTCTCTTGCTCTTTCTTTTAACTTGGACAATCTCTAAATAAGTGTCCATGTTCATGCCACAGGAAAAAATGAAAAGGAATATGTTCATAGTCCAAAGGTTGAGACCAAATTTCTCCTTGATAATTTAGGTTAATTGACTCCAGCAGGGGTTGAGAGATATTCATGTAGATGCAGAGTCGAGCATAGACATGTTTCATCCCCTTTTTGTTACCTTCGAGACTTCAAAAAAATGACCCATAACATTACCTATGTCTTCTAGAATTTTCGGAATCCAAAAATCAACTGGTAAGGAGTAAAGTCTTACCCATATTGGTGTAGATTGGAACTCTACTTTGTATACATTAAAACATTCCTCCCAATGCTAGATATATAATCCCACATTATTGTGGAAATACGGGTTGCCTTAAAAAATCTGAGCTTTATCCTCCATATTAGAGAATATGACTATGAAGAAAGCCTTTGGCCCTAGTCTTAACTCTATGTCTCTCTTAAGCTTCCATTTTTGGGAAATCCACCGCTCAAATTCTTTCTCTATAAGCCAGCTTCCAATAAAATTACAAATAAAAGCATGGTATTTCCTTCTTTTCTAATGATATTCCAAGCACTTCGGTGAAATTATGAAAGTAAGGTTCTGAGGAGCTTTATGGATACATTTCCCTTATATATTGGATTTCCATTACACTCTGAGAACAGGGGAATATGAAGATGAAGTTCCAAGTTTATCACATTTAATTGAGCTCATAAGTGAGCCTACAACAATGTTTTTAAAGGAGGGGACGCTAGTCCCCTCTTTCAGCGCACTCATATTTTAAAAGAAGCATGTCAAAACCATAATTGATATAAGAAACTCTATTTACAAGAGGAAAGAAACCCTAAAAATGAGAGGAAAACCACCAGAAGTAGTTCAAGGATCGATTCCTCCTAGTTCCTTAAGATTCATCAACATGAGCTACATGAAATTAGCATTACATAGCCCAAAAAATTCTAATTAAACAGATTGTGAATTTTTTTCATATATACTTTATAATTTCATTATAAATATTCAACCCAAACTGATAATTTCATCCAATTTTAATCTTATCCAATTATTTTTTACTATCATTATTTTAACTATTAAAAAAAGATAATATGTGACAATTATCTTACTTTATATATAAAATGCATATTAATAATTATTTGCATTTCTCTTATACTAATGAAGCGCAACGAAATCCATTGTAAATCTATCTCAATCACATTATATCAATCAATATCCTTATTAACTAAAAGTATAAAAATAACAAAACTAAACTTTCAAAAAGTAAGAAAAGAACCAGACTAAACTTTCAGCTTAAATTGACAATTTCATCAAATTTAATCTTATTTCTTTTTCCAATCATTATTTCTATGGTTAGTAAAAAGATAAAATGTTAACCAACTACCTTATTTTATATATAATCAAATTGATAATTTCATCAAATTTAATCTTATCCTTTTTTCAATCATTATTTCTATCGTTGGTAAAAGATAAAATGTTAACCAACTACCTTATTTTATATATATAAAAAGTTACTAACAATTATTTACAGTCCTCTTAATAGTCCTCTTAATGTAAGACAAAATGACATCCACCGCAAATCTTTCTAAATCCCATTATATCAATCAATTTCCTTGTTAATAAAAGTAAGAAAAAACAGGTTCAAACATTCCTCTTACATTAATGAGGCAAAATGACATCCACTACGAATCTTTCTTAATCCCATTATATCAACCAAAAGTGAGAAGAGAGCCTGTTCAAACTTTCAATGAATGATGTTATTGTGTCATCACATTGTGAGAGTGTAGGTTAAAGAAAAAGATGCAAGGAATGTGTTTGTTAGAGAAAAGTGGTGTTAAGATAAACTTAATAAATAAAGCTATTTGAGTTTTAATATCTTTATTATTAAAATTGTGAATATTTAGTAATGAGGTATGGAAGATATGTAAAAGAGGTTAAAGAATTACTCCATGTAACATTGAAGTTGGTAAAGATATAAATCCATCTCTAGTAATAGTTAATCTTATTTGATTTAAAATGATGTTATATTGTTTTTTTTTAAATGGTTTATTGTTATAAAGAATTTGTGTTATTTTTTCATCGACAGGTTTATTTTACAATCCAGTATGACGTGTTAATGTTGTTATTAAAATTGGAAATTTTATTCATACTGGCCAATAAATAAATAAATAAAATTAAAAATAAATAAAATTCTAAAAATAAAAATAAATAAATAACGATATAAAAAAAATTTAAATAATAGTAATCAAAAATCAAAATCAAAAAATAAAAATAAAAAAATAACGATACAAAAAAATTTAAATAATATTCACTTATAAAAAAATTGATCCCTCTCAACTTATATTAAATCTGTATTTAAATTAAATCTATACTAATAATCTTAAAATAATTTATTATTATCAAAAATACATATTACTCTATTGGAAAAATTTCATAATTAATATTTCTTAGAATTATCTTTACCAACATTCCTAAAGCATGGTTTGAGAGAAAGAGTTATTTAAGGCTTTGAGCTTTAATCGTTCAAAATATACTGATCACCATTATGTGTATCCCTATTCTTTTTCACCACAAAGCATTACTTCAACTTTCTATAAAAACATTTTTATAGGACTATGTAAATGGATGATATTGATAATGGGCATTTAAACTTTTTAAGTGATACTGAAGTACCTTAGTGTCACTCAGAGATTATAAGATAATATGTGGATTTCAAAATGTTTATATAATCTTGCAAACAAAAATACTAAATTAGGAGATTCATCACTTCTGGACAATAAAATATCACTCTTGGTGAGTTAATATATTTTATTAGCTAATAATTATTTTAGCGACAATTAAAAATAATATATTTCAATAATATTGAAAACGATAATATGCTTTATTTCATCATCTATTTTATCTTTGTTCAATAATTTTTACTCATATTTTATTTTAATTAAGATAATCATCAAAATTATTTATGTTGTTCGTTGCACAAAATTTCATAAAATTCTTTTTTTCCTATGTCACCTGTTATGTAATTATTGGATCTCTACCAAATAAGTAAGGTATCAGTTTGTTAGGTAAAATTGGCTCAGGGTTTGAGTCAAGGTTGACTTGGTTAAATAATAGTGGTTTTGGGCACATATATAGTGTACCTATGGCATTATGGTCCGTGGTATTGCATGTAATGGAGCCTATAAAAGGCTGGGAATACTTCATTGTAATGTAGACCTGAAAGTGAGCAGTGAAGACTCACTTGGCCAGATTGGTCATGGTTTTGACCAATGTTAATAAGATCTCATTGGATTGAGTTTTCCCCGAATTTGAAGTTTTCCTCGATAAATATTATGTATATAATATTTATGCGTATTGTTGCAAGCTATTTTATTAATAATAATTTATCTCTCTACAATAAATTTCTAACACAACCATGCGTGAATCTAGCCAAAATAGGAAAAAAAGCCGCCGCAGTTTACTTCCATAGTAATTCTTGAAATTCTATAATTTTCTATTTCAAATTTACCCCCAAAAAATAAAAAAAATCAATTCGTTATTTCTGAAATTTTGGAAGCTTATTATTTTTACTATTTTTATTATTACAATAGTATCACCAAAGTACACCTTAATGCATTTTTGCCTTTTCCATTACAATGAACAGTCACAGTAGCAGATCTTGAAAAGTCATTTCTGTTGATGGAATAATGACTAGAAAACATGTGCAGTGGTGTCATCATGACATAGACATTAGATGGATTGTGATAGTGGGTTTTTGAGAGCGGTTTTTATTTTTAATTTTTTTATTGGTAAGAAACTAAATCTTATATAAATCAATTGATTTATATCTCATAATTCAAAATATTTAATAAAATTATACAAAATATTTTTCGCATAATTTAAGTTAACCAGCATTTAAACATTTTTATCTTAAATTAACTATTATATACAACTAATTTTAAAATGAGCAACTCAAAATATTTAATAAAATTATACAAAATATTTTTCGCATAACTTAACTTAACCGGCATTTAAACTTTTTTATCTTAAATTAACTATTATATACAACTAATTTTACAATGAGCAGCACGTCATGATGGGCGAATATTTAATTTTCAAAATCCAGATAAGTTAAAAAATGGTCCCTCCATATAGCCATTGATAGAGCCTCCACTCACATTTCTATAGGTTCCGTTGGGCTCCAAAATAATAATAAAATGGGTCTCCACTCAGCGTTTTGAAAGGAAGTGGAGCTGTGAGAAATTTGGGTTTGAAATGATGAAGGATTTTGATTCATCATTTCGGAGCCGGATGGAGTTGGGGAAATGTGAGACTTTTAAGTTCCAAAATATGAAAGTTATTGAAATTTTAAAAACCTTAGACTTTACATTATTAAAACCCTTTGAACTAAGCAAGGTTTTAAATTCTCATATATATGATTGTTTATTCTTACTTTTATAATTGCAGTGATATATATATATAATTTTTGATGGGATTTTGTTATTTACTTTATTATATGTTTTTTCTATGTATTCATAAATCACCACCTATTCACCCCTCATTGAATTTCTATATATATATAATAATTTTGATGAGATTTGTTATTCGTTTTTTATGTATTCATAAATCACCATCTATTGAAAATGTAAGGGGAAAAACAAGAAATTTGTTATGGATATCTTCGTCAAATCTAACCAAATCTAATCTTGATCTTTTTGGCAACTTGACCTTCACGAGGTATCCATTCAGGACTTTATCTTTCGGGCCCTTGGAGCTTTTGTGCTCAGTTTAAAGAATGCAACATGAATGTTATCTCTCTCAATATGAGGGGCCTAGGTGATGGCTCGAAACGATCATCACTTGCTCATTTATTTCGTTCCATTTCCCCTCCATTATCTTATAACAAGAAACTATGGTTTCGACTATTAAATCAAAGGAATATTTTCACAAAATATATTCTGGTTGGCACTTTGTAGCCACTCATGCTAGAGGTCTATTTGGTGTTTTCACAACATATATTATGGTTGGCACTTTGTGGCCATTCATGCTATAGGTCTATCTGGTGGATTAGCTACACTATGAAACCTCTCTTTGGTTAAATTCAAAGTTTTCCACACTTTTACAAGTATCCTCCTGACTGGATTTACCAAGGGATTATAGGAAATAATACACATTTTGAATATTTATGCCCTTATGACAACAAAAAGATGTTTTAGACCAAATTAAAAGTTTGTGGAATTATGAAATTTGGTTATCTTATTATTGCAGGCAATCTCAACCTTACTACATCTGGGACAAAAATATGGGTTCTTAAAGGAAAACTAGATCCTATAAAGGATTTTTTCATGGACCTATTTGATAGATGCTTCATGGTGGATATTGAGCCATCCCCACTAGCCCCTACATGGTGTAATTGCAGGCTGGGGGTTGGTAAGATTGCCAAAAGGCTAGACTGATTCCTCATTCATGAGAATTTGATTGAAAACTTGGGACATGCCATCTATTGGGTTTCTCTAGTGAAAATGTTAGATCACTCCCCCACATTTTACAATGCAAATCCGAGAATTTATAGACCTTCCCTTCAAATTCAACCACTATTGGTTGAAGGAACCATATTTCATCCAAATGGTGTGGCATATCTGGTCGTCGATCCACACGTCTATGGGCTCATATTGGACGGATTATGTGAGTGAGAAACTAACAAATCTCAAGGGCTATAAAAACTTGGGAGAGAAATAAAAAACAAGGATTCAGGGATGAGTTAAAGCACATTAAAAGCCAAATGAAGTTATTATGTGACCTGAAAGGTCCTGACTTCCTATTTGATACATCCCAACAAAAGTTGCAAGATCTGGAGACCAAAAAAAGTCACATGCTCTGATTTCATGAAGAATCCTGGCATCTGGAAGGCATAGAAAGTTGGATTGCTACAGGAGACAATAACACAAAAAATTTCCACCATTTCACTTCTGGTGGGAGGAAAATGAACTCCATCTGGGAAATTAAGGATGACATGGGGACAAAACACTCAAAAATAAAGGAGATCTATTCAGAGGCTTTAAAATATTTTGTAGCATTATTGAGGGCACGTTTTAGGGCATATTTGGACCAACAAATCAAAATTCTCCATCCTTATTGACAGATGTTCGATGAGGTTGATGACCATGTCCTAGGGAGACAAATATTTATGATGGAAATTGAATAGGCCCTAAAATCCTTTTCATTGGACAAATTCCCTAGGTCAAACTGTTGCACAATCAATTTTTTATGCATTTCCTGGACATCATGGGCTTTGATTTATGGATGATGGCAGAATAATATAGGATATGATGACACATTATAGGATATCTTAATTCCACCTTTATTTTACTAATCCATAAGACTTCAAATCCTATCACTTTTCTGGACTACATTCCCAGTGATTTCCCATATCATTATGCAGCATATCCTACAAAATGATATATAAAATCATTTCCTCCCACCTAAAGGAACGACTATCTCATCACATCTCCCTCGAACAATTTGTGTTTCTAAAAACTAGGAGGATACAAGATGTTGTGGTGATAGCCCAAGAGAGCATTCATTCTATCAAGGTCCAGAAACTAAAGGGTGTCTTTCTCAAGCTTGATCTACATAAAGCATATGACTATGTCAACTATGGATTTTTTAGGTTGATTATTCATAAGATCAACCTTTCGATGTGTATGGTGGAATGGATAATGACATGTGTTACCTCAGCTAGCTATGGTGTTTTGATCAATGGAGCACCTTCCCCCTTCTTCTAGGCTTTTCGAGGTTTGCAACAAGGTTGTTTCCTTTCCCCATTACTCTTCCTTCTGGTTATTGATGCATGGTAATTGATGCAAGACAAAAGGGATATTTCTTAGTGTAATGGTTTCCAGAAAAAACTGTCATTCTTATCTTATTTTCTTGACGACGTCCCGATATTTAGAAGGCTTTCAATGGCTCACTGGTCTCATTTATATATGGTTATCAATGATTTTGCGGAAGTCTCTGGTCTGTATATGAATAAGGAGAAGTCCTCCCTTATCACTACTTCAAAACAACATGAACGAGTCACAAAAATCGCCTCTATTTTCTTTGTCAACACTTCTATTCTAGACAATTACATAATTCATATTTCATTTGAAAACTCACAAATACTGAACAAGAGGCTGGCAATGGCTCATTTGTAAATTCAAAGACCAACAAAGATCTTGGTCTCACTAATGGTTGTCTCATTAGAGATATTTTTAGTTATATAATCGCCCTCCTAAGAAATCTTATAAAATAATAGTGAAATAATAAAATAAGATTAAATTACATCATCAAATCTTAGAGAGAAAAAAGAAAAGCTATTTTTTCAAGTCATATTTCCAATTTATCTCCCTACAGTTTTACTCAAATTTCGAACAGGAGCACTCCTTAGATGCAAAATTTAATTCCTCATCCAAGGAGTACCCATGTTGCATACTTTCGATGGATCTTGCTACACGAAAAATGAGAAATACATGAAAAAACGTGATTATAATCACATTTTTCATGTATTTCCCATTTTTCGTGTAGCAAGGTCCATAAAAAGTATGTAACATGGGTACTCATTGGATGAAGAATTACATTTTGCATCCAACGAGTGCTCCTGCTCGAAATTTGAGTAAAATCGTAGGGAGATAAGTTGAAAAAAAAAGTTTTCTTATTTTTAAATCTTTTTTCTATTTTTTACTCAAAAAATGGTGAATCATTTCCGATGGTTTACATCATCATCTTGAATCCTATAGGTTCTTATAAAGTTGATTTTGGTTGTACATTTTTTTTTTGAGACTCATTTTTGACCTCAAACTTTCTCTAATGTTGGACAGAAGATTAACCCTTGCTATTTCTATTCTTCAAAGTATTCCTATGTAATGGTCACATTTATTCCTTCTACCCAAGAAGATAATGAAATGTATTAATTCCATCATTCTATAGTTCTTGTGGTTTGGGGCTTGTTGTCCAGATAAAATTCCCCTTGTTAGATTGGACTCTCTCCCGCAACAAGGAAGAAGAGGGTTGGGGCATTAAACATATAGAGTGCTTTGGTTGGGCCCTCATTATCAAGAGCTTCCAGCAAGAAATGTTGGAAGAGGGCTTATCAAACAATATCATTTATGATAAAGATATGAAGGGACAACCATTAAACATCTGGATACAAAACGGGGTACACTCCCCTAAAAAATACTCCTATATCTGGAACAATTTCTTAAAACTCAAACACTAGTTCTTAGGTAACCTCCATTGAATCATTGGATCAGGGGATTTGATTGAGGTGGGGCTAGACCCTATCCAAGGTGTTGGTGGCAATTTTAATATTCCTTTTGAAATTCTTCAACATTTACATTGGCAGGGCATACACAAATTGAACCATCTAATTGTTGATGTGGACCCTTTGGGTTTACTCCTTCTCTTGGTCAATGCTTCCTTATTAGGACTTCAAAGATATTTGGTTGATATATGGGATAGTTACATTAAAAATTTATAGAAGATTGGGATCAGTCTCAATAATCAGCCATATTCGTTATCATGGAATGGGCAATTCACACTCTCAATCTAAGTTGATGAGATTTGCAACATTATCTCTCCTTCTAATCTTATGTCAGTGGGATGGAAATGGTACAAGAAGTTGTGGAATTTGTACATGTCGTTGAAGTTGAAATGCTTTGGCTAGCTTATGCGGCACAATAAAATTCTCAATTGGGAGAATTTATTCAAACATGGCTTCTAGGGCTTGGGCTGGTGTTATATATGCATGCAAGCTTATGGGCTGGTGTTGTATATGCATGCAACCTTATGAGGACCATAATCATCTTTATCTCAAATGTTCGGGTGTCGCTGCCATCTGGATTATTTCTCCATAAGTGAATGTTATTTAGACTGGTGCAAAAACTTCAAAGAGTTCGGTGCCCTTTCCATCTTCATCTGTTGGGGTCTATGGAAGGGAGGGAACATCCTTTTTTTATAACCGTCCCTTGCATATCGACTGCTTCTTGAATTATCTCATACTTCTTGGAATTACAACGCAAGACGAATAGGGGATCAAACAATAAATTATGGCCATTGATTGTTGGAGTAAATATTCGATGGCACGACACGTAATTCAGTCTGTTGCTGCGATGCTCTCATATCTCCTGATTCTGGTCTATTTTATCACTTTCGATGGAATGGTCCAAAGTAGAAATATCGACCCTGTGGGTTCTTATTTATTGTGCTGGGTGGTTATCTATCTCTGACATCAATGTCTTCGGTGACTCTAAAGTCACCATTGATTGGAACAATCATATCAATGTCTTCGGTGACTCTAAAGTCACCGTTGATTCGGCCAATCACAGGAATTGCTTCAACCCTCCTCAATTCTCTTATTGATTGGCTCACATCAGGACTCTCTGTCAGCTCTTTGAGGAGATCTCATTCACTCACATCTGGTGCCACCAAAATTCCATGGCAGAAAAATTATCCAAAGCTAGACTCTCGTCACTTTCGGGCATCATACAATATCAGATTTTCAAAGGTGACAAGTGGTTGGGAGCCAGGGACATTCACATTAATTTTCTCGTTACGCCATATTGTTCTCAGTTTTATATTATTGGATATGTTTGTGTCTCGGTTTCCTTTAGTCTTGCTCTGCTATAATGGTGATGTTTGTTGATCGTCTTTATTTTGATTATCATTTCATTCTTATTTACAGTAGCGACTATTGTTGATAATAGAGTTGTTAAATCCTTTTTTGCTCTCCATAACTCTTCATATTTAGTTTTGAATCTCTCTGGTCTATGTAATATGTGACTCTGATCATTTTTTTACATGAAAGAACACTTTTCTCTTATAACTAATATACATATAACTGTTTTATAACTAATGTAAAACTTCTGCTTGATTTGTTTGGGAAAAAATTCAATTTTATTATTATTATTTAGTTTTAATTTAATTGTAATAGATAAATTTTAAATTTTAAAATACATCATTTTTATATTCTAAAACGTCGATAAGATTCCCCATGAACTAGAAGACCAAATCCCCTCTAAACATTTTCTTATTAGAAATGTATTATCTACGGATAATCAATTTTTGTATATAAAATTTTAATTATATAAATGCTTTAAATTATATTTGAAATAATGTAAAGAGAAAAGTACTTCTTATTTGATATCTATAAATTATTTTTATTATTTTTTTTATTTTTTACTGTTGATTTAATATGTTAGTTAAAATAATGTTATACAATATATATATATATATTATTTAGAATAAATGGTATGAAAATTAATTATATATATATAAAAGAAAGGATATTTCAAATTTAATTTCTCTTACATTTATAATAAATTTATTGTTTTGAAAATTAAAATTTCTAATAGAATACTTTAATCTAGATATTTACATATTTATGTCATTAATGAAAATGCATGGTAATTATTTGGATTGTCTTGTCATGAACAAAAATCATCATTAACAATAGGATGGAAGGCGACATGAACCATCAAGACCAGACGAATGTGTTAAAGGAACTAGAAGCATAATCTTCTGTGGCAATGCTAGAAAAAAAACATGAGCTCTGGTAACTAATGTTCGAAAACATGAAGCTCATGTTGGAAAGTGATATGGCCAAGATGGAAACATGGCTTAAAAATTTGGAAAATGAGAAATGGAAGGTGGGCACAAGATGTCACGCTGATTTGGAACTCCATGCGGGACCTTTGAGGAAGCGAACACGACACACAGTGGAGATGGGAAGGAGAAAAAAGGAAGACAAAGTCAAGGCATGGAAGACAATAATGGAAGGTGAAGTTTCAAATCCATAACTATGTGGCTCTACCTCTTTCATTTTGTCAATGTACTGCATATATGTGCTTTTGTTAGTGTTATTTTATAGGGTTTATAACTTAAGTTTTATTAGATATGAAGTTAAATGTTTATGCAGATGTAAGAAGTTTGATCTTTGGACATGTATGGTTTTTCAAGTCCTAGAATTGATTAGATTTTGTATGGCTTCTAGACCTAATTCCAGTTTTTTTATTTTAATATAAAAACCCCCTAGCCATTCCTTAAAACAAGAAAAGAAAAAAATCATCCTTATCAAAGAATGAAAGGCTCATTCAATAACCTTTTAACAAAGGAACAAACCTCACACAATTAAGATAATTTTATAACAATTAAAAATAAAATATATCTAATAATTAAAACATTTAAATGCATATTTTGAATAGTGATTGTGCTCTTGCCATAACGGTTAGGGTTTTTCCCTAGTCACTTGTGCACCTTCTCCCTTGGCATCTGGCATGTGCGCCTCCTCCCTTAGTGTTTGGCCTTTATTGTCATGGTTAGATATGGTGCCCCTCTTGGTCCCCTCCTGTCGATAGTAGCCCTCTCCGCAACACATACCCTCAACTCCTTCTACCTCATCAACCCTTGTTGGACCTGCACCTCCCTTTGGTGTGCCTCCCCATGATTCATTAATGTCTAATCTTGTGTCTCCTTTCAATTTTCCAAAATTAGATCCAATATTAGCCATTTTTGTAGTTATCTATTTGAATAATGTTATTCTTGAATAATATTCTACCTCTTCTTTCTCTATTCTAGCTTGTGAATATCCCTCTATTTCTATTCTCATTTGTTTGGAGGATGATGATGAAGCATATTTTCTCATATATGGCAATTTGTTTTCTCATTTCTTTGGGTTTTAGCAGCAACATTCATATCTTCATTCTCGGATTGTAGAAAATTGTCTCCCTATGATCAAGCAAGATTTTTTCATCCGCTTTATTTAGTGTCTATAACCACCCTCCAAAAGTTTTCCTATGCTTAGATTTTGGAGCCTAACCTTCTATTCACAGGAGCTTACTTTTGCACTATTATAAAGTATTCTTGCTTTGATTGAGACTTATCTTTTTCACTCGTGCTTGTGGTCACTTGTTTTCACACTTAACTGATATTTCTAAGTCATAAGCTAACCTCCTGACTTGGTCTTTTAGTAGTTTTGGGCTTGCCTCCATAAACTGCACAATCCTTGAGAGGAAGCAGCCTTGATGATTGGAATTGCATAGTTCTGACTAGAAGTTTTCTTTGAGCTTAGAAACTATGCATTCATAGAAGGCATCCAAACATTAATCCTAGAAATTGCGCAATGCATCCCTTGAGCTTAGAAAATATGCAATGCACTGAGCAAGAAAGTTGCCCAGTTCCCCAGAATTGTGCAATCTTTCCCGAAAGCATGCATGGAAAGTTTCCCCAGAAAGGAAAGAAAACTAAAGGGAGAAAAACATTCCTAGGAAGAAGGTATCCATTATTTGTTTCATGAAGGTGGCACATTGCCATTTTAGAACTTTCCGCTGAGTGTCACTTTTCCTTGATTTTAGGCACGCACGTCATAAACCCTCATTTGCTCAAATCTTGTTAATCGATACCTCTAGAGCTCATTTTTGTATTCGATATTGGAGCTCTAGCATTCCAAAATAGATCAAGGAAACTTCAGTGGGCTCATCATCATTTTTCTAGGAAAGTTTTGTTTTTATCGCCTTTTGTCACTTTTCTATCACTTTTTGTCATTTTACTTGTGTGAGTGCTATTTCACTTGTTTCTCTTTCTGATTACTGGCATTTTAGCTTGATTTAGCTTGTAGATGTTTTGTTTCAAGTTATCGTTTGTATTTGACAAGTGTCACATTCGTTTCTTTGTTTTTGCACCGACAGTTGTCGTTGCAACGACTCTCCTCACCAATTTTATTTTCTTATTGTTTATTCAGTTTCTGCACTTGATCTATCATGATTCATTTATACTTAGTCATATCTTCACTCAATCTCACACTATCTCTTAGATCTGCTACTTTTCCACACTTCCCTGGATAGATATGCACTTGCTTTGGCTAGATCTTGCCTTGCCCAATTGGGCACTGCACAATCCTAAGGCTCAAGCCACAATTTTGTCCTTTGGAACTGTGCAGTACAGGATGGCTCCAACTACAAACTGCACAGTTCTGGGGGTCAGCCTATCACCTTGGCCATTGATACTGCACAATGCACAGACTCTCCCAAACCATTGCCCAAGTTAAATTGTGTATTGTGCAGTGTCAAGCCACAAGTTTTTCCTTTGGAACTGTGTAGCACATGATGGCTCCAACTGCGAACTGCACAGTTCTAGGGGTCATCGTGTCACCTTGGCCATTGATACTCCACAATGCACGGACTCTCCCAAACCATTGCCTAGGCTGAATTGTGTATTGTGCAGTATCAAGCCACAAGCTTCATCCATAGCTACTGAGACTACGTAGAGCATAGTTCCCATAGGCATCCAATACCTCTTGTTGTTCACAATCACACAATCTGTCTCATTAGATGCTCAGTTTTCTTCTTGATTATGCCTTGAAAGTATATTTTCTAAAGACTGGTGTTTTCTTTCCATGATTTTCTTTCCTATCCCATATGTACTACAATTATTGAGCACCTCTCTCCAATAGTCACTATTACCATAGCACTAAAAGGGAGTTACTTCAAAAGAGACCACTGAAAGAAGTACTGGGGAAGCACTTGAGTAAGCGCTAACTAACTTGCCAATATATTCAGACACTCAACTATTTATAGAAAAGGAGTCAACATTAACATGGCAATAATTCCAGCAGCAGTATCAGAAGTCAACAATCCGGTGCAAGATAAGGGAAAGAGAAAGTTCATTGACAAAATAAAGGGAGAACATGTTGACACCTAATCCTCTACGATTGGGTGAATTTGGAATGTGAACAATCATCAAGAAGATGAACTGAGCAGTCACATTCTTTGTATATAAAAATAGCTACCTAATGAAATTAATTGTATCAGTTTTTTGCCAAACTGGAGTTACTCCTGGCCTGACATGGTATCAAAGCTAGCGCTTTTCTAGCCTTTGTGTCCCTTGTAACTCCCTGTCTGCTCTCCATATAGCTGAGCAGGTTCTCCATAAAATTAGCTGCTCCTGACATGGTAGCTGCCCCTCTGTCTGACTGTTCAGTTCTCTGACTGTCATAAACATTTCAAAAAGGGCGTTATTGCCATTCACTTGATTATTCTCACCTGCACCTCCATTTACTTTCTGTAGCTGAATTGAATGCATTACTGAATGCATTACTGAATGGTTAATTTTTTTAACGCTGTCCAGAAGGGATAATGAGTTTACTTGTTTCCATCTGAATCAATTTGCTTTGAATTGCCCTTGAGTTGTCACCCAAATTTCATTCTGATTAATTGCAGTCTCAGCCTTCGGCCTATCCACCCTCTAGTACCTATCCATGGCGCCCTGAATGGTCTGAACAGCCCAACTACACTCCCACGCGCTCGCCTCCCCATGCAACGCTCGGCCCACTCATAATCTCAATACCCAAAAGCCACTACAACGCCACGATGACGGTGAGGGGATCGGAGGGACAGGTCCAGTTTCGAATCCGATCTCGTGTGGTCAGAGAGAAAATGAATACGCGGTCCTGTGGGACATAATCGCCCAGTACCACACACACGAGATGCCACCGAATCATTGCTCGTCAATCGGTGAATTGAATGGAAACCTGTTACTCCAAATGCATGGGGTTCTGCATCAAGTCCACCGTTATCTGCCTCGGGGGCAGTGGGATTGGCCCATTCACAATTTACAGTAAATCATCCTTGTAGTGCAGAATCACGAACATGCAGTTCACAACTGTCCCGTTTTGTTGATTCTTTAGTTGAATCTGTTGGTCCAGAGGGTGAACGCCCGGGTGGACTTGGTGTGGTCCGTGGTGAGCCGCTTCGACAAGCCACAAACATACAAGCACTTCATATGGAGATACTGTTTAAATTAGTTTGAACGTTGCTTTAAATAAATCACAGTGGAAGCATAACATTCCAATGTGTGAGAATGTGGGTGAATAATGTCAATACACAGTTTCTTTATATCATTTAAATCATTTGAATGGTATAATTACAACATGCTGCATTGTATAGTTAAAGCATTTGAAGTGATATGTAATATAAATATATTACATTTTTAAAACATTGAAGTGATATATCAATGAAATGCTGGATGCTTTTATCAAACATTGGATGGATTTGAAGAAAATAAGTTTGGAGAAAATATAGTGCATAAAGTTGTAGTGTAAGAGATTTGAAATCTTTTGAGAATGCCCTTTTGAGTACAATTTCACTGTATACCAGCAGAAGTTTTTTTTTTTTATCAGCAAAAGTATTTTTTTACAGAATGCATTCAATCATCTCTATCGCAGGAATAGTTCTCACTGGCAAGGAGAACTATCCTGATTGGTCCCGGATGATACAACACATCCTCATCTTCAATGAGTTGTGGAAAGGAGTGTGTGTCGGAGAAGGAGACAGTGACCCAGAAAAGCCTACATCAAACAAAGAGCTCGTCATCTGGGAAAACAAGAACAGCAAAGCGTATGCATTAATCGCAACATCTGTAAATAAGGAGGTGAGTCGCCACATTTCATCATATTCAACTGCCTTTGAAGCTTTACAAAAGCTGAAAGAGCTCTATGACTCACAT
>APFE030276466.1:23189-42934 GCA_000404065.3 Pinus taeda | reverse complement strand
GTAGCAGTAGAGTTAGCTCTGAGCGAAGAAGGGGATGTTGTTCCTCTTGATGATGATCTGGTAATGGACTTGTACAAACTATCTTATGATGAATTCCAGAAGAGAATTATACAAGGACACAAAAAGAATTTTCTAGATGATCATGCATCACCTGCATTCACTAGAAAGAGGGTGATTGTGGAGGACACCATCAAGAATACAAATGCCATTTTCGAAGCCAACTTGGCCTTTGCGAGTGCAGCAAGATAAAACACTCAATATTTGATGGCCGAGGATAAGAAATTGGCATAGAACTTACAGGATTACGGGCAAAAGATAGAATAACTCCGCGCAACAGCACAAAACACAGTCTCTACAGAGGTCTACTTGGAGGAAATGAGAGTAGAGATACTTGGTGAAGTATCAAAACTTGGAGAGACCATGTGAGACCTCTATGAGGAACTCATAACCATACATAAGGTAGTTGTTCAATTGCATGGTTTGCAACAACATAGAAAAGACTTTTTCAAAACGCTTAGGAATGTACAAGTTGTCATTGCTGCCTTGTAGGGATGGACAATGCAATACAAAGGGCCACCTCTTAACTTTCCAAAGAAAAATGAAGCCACAGGAAGAGTTGGAGAAAGAAAGAGTTCAAATATTGATTCAGAACAAAAAGGAGCTTTCCTCGTTCATTGGAAGTATTCAGGCATCATATGTACGACTATACAAAAGTTTTGATTTCATGGTGAAAGCACATAGTATCCCATAAATTGTTTCGCTCACCAAAGCTGAATGCAAACACCAAGTCAGGCAGGATATTAAAGAGTACTTGGAGCAATTGAGACATATTTCCACCAAGCAGGATTTGGAGATGAATAGACAAAACATGGTGAATTATATCAGTGGTCCTATTCATATTAGAACAATTTTTCTCTTACTCGAGAGGGATGTTAAAACTGGCTCCAAATCATTATACCCAGATGCCATGGAGGAAAGAGTTTGCTTCTAGCCATACCCCATCATGCAGTTTGGGGATGCCATTGCACAATACTGATCTTGGCAACAATATGTGACTGAGAAGCATCAAATAGAAGTTGTTGAGCTAGAATTCACTCAAACTCCAACATTATAGTGTTTTTTCTTGTTAAGTTGTCAAGTTAACTCTACCCTATTTTGTCTTCTATGGGTATGAGTGTAAATTGTAATATTATTTGTAATTATGTTGTATGTGAAATTCCAAGTGTCAATATTGGAATATGAAGATTCATATTCTAATGTAATGACTCATTTTGTAAAAAAGTTGAAGAGTCATGAGGGTAGTCCAAAGGTCACAAAGGGGAGTTGAAGAGTCACTCCCTCTTATTATAAATAGAACCTCATAAGTCATGTAAAGGGATTTTGGGAGCCAATATTTTGGCTAGGCATAGGGTTAGAAGGAGCTTGGGAGTATTGTGAAGAGCCTTGGCTTCTTTGTAGGGTAGCACGAGTATACTTCTTTGGAGGAGCACGTGTTCTTGACTTTAATGTTTCATTATTGAGGCTAGTAGTCCCTCCATGGTGTATGCATGAATGGCACTTTCACTTATAATAAAAATCATACCCAAGACGCTTTCATGCATATGCTTTGAATATAGTAGGACTATTCTTGTTGTATTTGCAATGTTTGTTATTCAAATTATGCTTATGCTCATGAACTATTTCATTTGCATTTGTATGAACCTTGTTGAATGTGTGTTGTTGTATTAATTCACCACTTTAACTTGTGGACTATTCCAAATCTTAGCTTGTGATGTCATTATGCTCATGCATCCCTTTCAGGCTACGTACTGTTACAGGATTCCAAGGGCCACACTTCCTTTTCCCTTCATATGTTGGAACCTTCATGCATTGCACTTGTCTTTCTCCAGGGTCACACACTTTCTTTCACCCAAAGTTACAATACTTCACTCTACGTGTTTTCGCAGTCAAAGCATAACATTGCCACCCACTACTAGGACTCCTAGTCCAAATGGTGTGAGGTCTAATTGGGACTTCATATCAAGGAAATCCCATGAATATTTGTAGGTCGAGCAACATCAACATTTCTGGCACTAGAAGGAGGGAAGATGACAAGATGATCCCTTGATGTCTGTTTTGAATTTCTACACTCATTTAATGACTTCTTCCACAATCATAACCCTGCCATGTTTTTCCGAAAGCATAAGTCTACAAGTTCCGACAAGTATCATAGATGAATTTTCAACTCTAAAATTTGATGGCGAGGGTGAAACAACCTTATTTGAGTACACTACACCTTTTCTTGATTTCTGCACAAAGCACAATATCCATTGTGAGCATGTTGGATGTAGGTTGCTCATTCTCACATTCGAAGGGTGCATACGAGAATGGTGTCACACATTTCTTGATGCCTCCACACACTCTTTAGAACAACTTGTCACATAATTGTTTCATGCTTTTGATATGTATGATCGTAAATGTCTGTGCAAGGAAATTTTGAAATTGTGAAAATCACCTAATGAATCAATACATCATTTTCACAATCATTTCATGCATTTTTTATTTTAATTTCCTAAAGATGAAGTTGATTGGCCTTTCTTATTAGGGTTATTTCAATATCTTATTCACATTTGAGAAAATATAAACGAGCTTGAATCCTTCGAACTTCTCCCAACATACCTTGGTGTTAGAGCTTCTAAATCTACAATGGACAAGGTTGTTGTTCAAAGTTACCCTCCATCCCCTTCTCATAAAATAATTTTGGTTCCACAGGTTGAGGTGGGAGAGATTGAGAATTCATTTCCTACTTTATCACCATCTTCTCCCTCCCCACATAGTTAGAATATTAGTGTGGGTTTGGACTGCGAATCTGATGGTTACAATGAAATGTTATCTCTGCATCCTCCATCCTTTGGTCCTTTTGATCCTCTGAATTGTGAGTTTTTACATTCAACTATTTCGAGTATGATCCATGTGGATATTGGTGGCCACCCACCTATTCCACATAGAACTCCAATCATTTTCATATGTTTCCTTATTTATCTCATCATATACTATTTTTAGTAGTTTTTCAGGTCCTAAACTTTCGAAGGTAGTTTTGACCCCCTAAACGACGTTTCTTTGAGGTTCACAACAATCCTATAGCCATCGGTAAGGGCCTTCTGAAAAACTTATAGTAATTGGAGATACCTTTCCAACAAGGTATCTTACATGCTAAATAGAGATAATATGACCAAGTGATGACCTTGGGAAGTTGGCTACTTAACTAACCCCAACGAGGCCTGCAAAATTTAGTGTTTCATCTCCTGGGGTTACGGTTTTGGTTGTTTAGGATTTTGCCTTGTTTTTCAATAATAAATGGGCCCTTGAGCCTCATTGTAGCGTGGTTCAGAGGCATGTAGCCACCACCTCTCTTGTTAGAGATAAGCTACCATCGTCTGACCTAGATTATTTCTATTCTGTTTTTAAGCATATTTCAATATTCTGATATTAATGAAATGAAGTGTTATTTCTGCTACATCTCTGTATTTATGGTTATATCTATAATTTTTTGCGTTCCTATTTAAGTTTGGATCAGTGATATCAGAGCGATTTGATCTTTCTTTTTTTTCTTTACATGTCTCTAATGAGGTCAGGGTATAAGGAGTTAGGGATCGATTTAGTTGAACCTTTGCAAGACTAGTCTCACAAACCCCAATGGCCTCCTATGGCGGAAGAAAATAAATTTTAGGGGGAAGAATATCCTATCAAAATATTTCTTGAGGAAGCCCTAGAGTGACTGAGGAATGTGATGATGTATAACTTTTCCCAGATCCTTCGATGACTACCCACAGGCGACACATATTCATCCAAAAGACACTCTGGAGGTGCCACTCCTTTTAAGGTACAAGTTAACTTTGACATTCCCATATTTGAGGGCCAGATAGATGTAGACGTCGTAGATAAATGGTTGAATCTGTTGAAAGGATATTTTTCGGTTCTTACTTTTCCAGTCAGGAAAATATTACTTTTGCACTTCTCAAATCCACCCTACACGTTAGGGACAGGTGGGAAACCTACTATGAACAAAAGGATGAGAGGGAATCCTCATTTTTTTCAACCACACCCAGTTGGGATTCTTTCCAAGATGCCATCAAGGAACAATATTAACCTCTCGGGAGCTGTGAAGATAAATACATAAAGTGGACCACACTACGACAGGGAAGGGACCAAGATGTGTCGAAGTTCACAAATGTTTTCCATACATTGTACACAAAATTGGGTATCAAGGATTCTGAGTGACATTTGGTACTCAAGTACCATAGCTGCCTAAACAATTACATCTAGGATGAGATGGAGTTCCTAGACATCTCCTCACCCGAGACAACGTACCGATACATTGTCAGGATTGAGCAAAAGTTTAAACATAAGAGGGGAGACTTTGGATCTACAAATCCTAAGCAAGGAAAAGGCACCCCCCAAACCACAGAGAAAATGCCAAATCCAAGCCAGCGCGACCTAGGAAAATACGTTGAAGCCACAAGAAAAGAAAAATACCTAGAAGACAACGAAGGACATGAGAAAATGGTGTGAGTTACATAAAAGTTCCACTCACAACACAAGTGAGTGTCAAGCCAAGTAGTCATTGTTACCGCGCTGAAGGCTTCCTAATCAGACACATGTTTCGACTCTGAGTTAGAAATCGAAAAGGGGAATGACAAAGGGAAGCAAACAAGGGGCAGATAATATTAAAGTCACCTCCAATAATCCTTGGGAAATCAGAGACACTATTACCATGTGCCAAAAGTTGTTGTAAAAGGTTGGTTTCTCTGTTAAAACTTGAGGCTCATAAACCCATGTTAAAGCTGCTAATTCTTTAATACCAATGTATTGAAAACAACCCATTAAAATACAATAACTTGCTATCAACCTTGAAAGTTAATCTCTAACAGATTCCAAAATATGGCCAATCTGCCCGAGTTGCCTTGAGCTTAAATAGCCATGAATTGACATCCTTTCCAACAAAAATAAAAAATCATTATTAGTTTGTCCCATATCAGTTTGGTTTCCTGCACCCTAACTATTGTTGGATTCTCCTTTTTTATCAGGTGTTGTAAAGAGTTTTGCTTACCTTTTCTATTCAAGCTTATGATATTCCACCAAATAATCTTCATTATGAAATTTTGGAAGCAATAGGAAAGTAAACCGAATTGTTATGGCTTGGACATAGTTCACCATATTATCCCCTAATTCTTGTAATGAGTCTTTATTAAGTTTTCTCCCTTTTTGTTTTACATCTTTAACTAGAGCTTAAACTAATATATTTTTTCCTTTTTCTTGAATTTTTTTTAAAGAGTGGATCCATAATGT
This sequence comes from Pinus taeda, assembly GCA_000404065.3. Lineage (NCBI taxonomy): Eukaryota > Viridiplantae > Streptophyta > Pinopsida > Pinales > Pinaceae > Pinus > Pinus taeda. The sequence continues at coordinate 37,606 of APFE030276466.1, read as the reverse complement.
AGCCATGGATTAATTTCACTTTAAAGTCTTCCATTCAACAAGGGCCTTAACATATTTTTCTCTTTGATCTTTAGATATTTCCTCTAAATATATTTCTCCCTATTAATTTAATAGATTTATTAGAGCTCCTTCTTCTTTTCTGGGAGATTCATAGCTTTTCTTGGCTAGAAGAGCCACCTTCTCGATTGTTGGTAGTTCTGTAACAATGATTCTAGTGTCATCACTTCCATCATCCTCTAGAGTTTTCCTTTTCACAATTTTTTTTACTTCCTTTAAATCCTTGGAATCCTGAATTTGTTCCACCATAGGAACATCATTTTTCATTTCTACCTTAGGTTCTTCCTCCATATCTACTAGAATGTCAAAATCATTTTTATCTTGAGTCAAGAATTAATTATTTATGTTTCTCATCCTAGGGTTTCTTTAGTAGGATGTGACTTTTTGAGAACCTTTGTTGCCCATAGATCTCGTGCTCTCTTTCTCTTTCTTTTAACTTGGACAATCTCTAAATAAGTGTCTATGTCCATGCCACAGGAAAAAACGAAAAGGAATATGTTCATAGTCCAAAGGTTAAGACCAAATTTCTCCTTGATAATTCAGGTTAATTGACTCTAGCAGGGGTTGAGAGATATTCATGTAGATGCAAATTCAAGCATAGACATGTTTCATCCCCTTTTTGTTACCTTCGAGACTTCAAAAAAATGACCCATAACATTACCTATGTCTTCTAGAATTTTCAGAATCCAAAAAGCAACTGGTAAGGAGTAAAGTCTTATCCATACAGGTGTAGATTGGAACTCTTCTTTGTATACATTAAAACATTCCTCCCAATGCCAGATATATAATCCCACATTATTGTGGAAATACGGGTCGCCTTAAAAAATCTAAGCTTTATCCTCCATATTAGAGAATATGACTATGAAGAAAGCCTTGGGCCCTAGTCTTAAGTCTATGTCTCCCTTAGGCTTCCATTTTTGGGAAATCCACCACTCAAATTCTTTCTCTATAAGATAGCTTCCAATAAAATTACAAATAAAAGCATGGTCTTTCCTTCTTTTATGATGATATTCCAAGCACTTGGGTGAAATTATGAAAGTAAGGTTCTGAGGAGCTTTAGGGATACATTTCCCTTGTATATTGGCTTTCCATTGCGCTCTAAGAATAGGGGAATATGAAGATGAAGTTCCAAGTTTATCACATTTAATTGAGCTCATAAGTGAGCCTGCAACAATGGTTTTAAAGGAGGGGACGCTAGTTCCCTCTTTCAACGCACTCATGTTTTAAAAGAAGTATATCAAACCATAATTGATAGAAGAAACACTCTATTAAAAGAGGAAGGAAACCCTAAAAATGAGAGGGAAACCACCAGAAGCAGTTCAGGGATCGATTCTTTACAGTTCCTTAAGATTCATCAGCATGGGCTACATGAAATTAGCATTACGTAGCCCAAAAAATTCTAATTAAACTGATTGTGAAGCTTTTTCATATATTCTTTATAATTTCATTATAAATCTTTAAACCCAAATTGATAATTTCATCCAATTTTAATATTATCCAATTATTTTTTACTATCATTATTTTAACTATTAAAAAAAGATAATATGTAGATATTATCTTACTTTATATATAAAATGCATATTAATAATTATTTACATTTCTCTTATACTAATAAAGCGCAATGAAATCCATTGCAAATCTATCTCAATCACATTATATCAATCAATATATACTTATTAATTAAAAGTAAGAAAATAACATAACTAAACTTTCAAAAAATAAAAAAAAACAAAACAAAACTTTCAAACCTTTCAACTCAAATGGATAATTTCATCAAATTTAATCTTATCCTTTTTTTCAATCATTATTTCTATGATTAGTAAAAGATAAAATATTAATCAACTACCTTATTTTATATATAATCAAATTGATAATTTCATCAAATTTAATCATCAAATTTAATCTTATCATTTTTTCAATCAGTATTTCTATAATTAATAAAAAAATAAAATATTAACCAACTACCTTATTTTATATATAAAAAAACATACTAGCAATTATTTACAGTCCTCTTACATTAGTAAGACAAAATGACATCACCGCAAATCTTTCTAAATCCCATTATATCAATCAATGTCCTTGTTAGTAAAAGTAAGAAAAAAACATGTTCAAACATTCCTCTTACATTAATGAGGCAAAATGACATGCACTACGAATCTTTCTTATTCCCATTATATCAACCAAAAGTGAGAAGAGAGCATGTTCAAACTTTCAACGAATGATGCTATTGTGTCATCACATTGTGAGAGTGTAGATTTAAAAAAAGATGCCAGGAATGTGTTTGTTAGAAAGAAGCGGTGTTAAGATAAACTTAATACATAAAGCTATTTGAGTTTTAATATCTTTATTATTAAAATTGTGAATATTTAGTAATGAGGTATGGAAGATATGTAAAAAGATGTTGAATTACTCTATGTAACATTGAAGTTGGCAAAGATATAATTGTATTTCTAGTTATGGTTAATCTTTTTATTTAAAATATAGTTATATTGTTTTTTTGAAATGGTTTATGGTTATAATGAATTTATGTGTTATTTTTTTAGCAGAGGTTTATTTTACAATCTAATATGATGTGTAATGTTGTCATTAAAATTGGAATTTTGTTCATATTGTCTAAAAAAATTCAATAATATATATATATATAATATATATAACTATGCAAAACATTTAATAATATTTACATTATAAAAAAATTGCAAATAAAATTTATCCCTCTCAACTATATTAAATTTGTATTTAAAATAAATCTATATAAATAATCTTAAAATAATTTACCCAATTTAAAAAAAATTAATCATTCGAAATAATCTTAAAATAATTTTAAAAAATTTCATAGTTTAAATTTCTTAGCAATGATATTTACCAATAGCTAAAATTTCTTAGCAATTATCTTTACCAACATTCCTAAAGCATGGTTTGAGAGAAAGAGTTATTTAAGCCTTTGAGCTTTAATCGTTCAAAATATATTGGTCACCATTATGTTTATCCCTATTGTCTTTCACCACAAAGCATTACTTCAACTTTCTATAAACATTTTTATAAGACCATGTAAATGGATGATATTGGTAATGGGCATTTAAACTTTTTAAGTGACACTAAAGTACCTCAATACCACTCAAAGATTATAAGATAGTATTTGGATTTCAAAATGTTTATATCATCTTGCAAACAAAATGTAATGTCCCTGGAAAAACTGTGAATATTTTATTACCACTGTAGGTAAATATATTGTACAATGTTATTATTTTTTGTTTTGGTTAATAATATTGTTAAATCTGAATTTAGAAATTAATTGAGTAATATCAGATATTGTAACTTCTCATTAGGAAGTTGTAAAAAGGCAGTTGTCAGTGGAAGGAAAACCCTAACTGCCTCCCCCAACTAGAACCACCCCAAGGAAAAGAGGGTGGGGGGGAAGAGAAACACCGTGCTATTGGGACATATGTGAAAGGGGAATTTATGCTATGTCTGGTGAGGACCAAATAGCATTGGCATGAGGTGCGAAAGGTTTGCTAAAGACTGTGGTCTTGCAAACAAGCTTGGGGGTAGATTTGGTCATGCAAACAAATCTCAGGGACGGGAGGATGACAAGCAAAGAAACAAGGGTGATGAAGCTTTGAAAGAAGAAAAAGAAAAAACTGAACACACAGGAATACAGGTAAGTAAGACTTATGACAAACTTTGTATTAAAAGTTACTGTGTTTGCTTTACTGGAAAATTTTGGAGAAAGAGCTCCATTCAATATTATCTAGTTTAGTTCTGTTAGAGGATATCAAGTAGGTAACTCAATTGCAGAAGAGCGTTATTACTGAAAAGATGTTATGGGTACTTGACAAAATAAATAGCCTTTAGCTGGGGAAAATAGTTTTTCGATAAACAGACTATAGGTGACCTCATACACTTGTTGAGACACTTGTGTCTATGCAGACCAAGTGGAAACCCTATGTGAATATTGAAAGATCCATGTTGTAGGGAAACCCGAGGTAATTCTGGACATAAGATTTATACTTACAGGCATATCTTAGAGCCTTTACGGAAACTGGAAGATGTTTCTAAATAATTTAGGAAAATACTGCGAGGAAAGTAAACATTAAAATTAATATTCTTTTGAATAGTTGAATATAAACGAAAGACTGGAACCTTCCTTTTTAATAAAATAATTAAGGAGAAAACTATTAAAAATAAGACTGAAGCTAATTGGAAATTCAAATAAACAAGAGGCCGATTGTGTACCAGAACCAATCATGTAATTCTAGTGAAGCTAGCCAACAAAGTTAGAACTGAAAGTGAAAAATGAGCGCCAACAATAGTGCAAATACAGGACCTTTGCACACCCTAATGGGTTAGCCGCAGACAAGCCTCCATCAGAGAATAAGTCACAGAAGTAAAAGGCTTTTTTTAAAAGAAAAAGAACAAAACCCTCTTATCAAAGTGCAGCAATTGTCATCGTGCTCGCATATATAATTCGGATTAGTAATAATAATGGAAATGATAATAAAAATTATCTCTCTAACTCAAGGAAAAAACCAAGAATATTCCCAAGACTGAAATGCATGCAAGAATATAACGAAAAGCAGAGCCATCATTCCATCTAGAGTAGAACCAAACCTCTGAACAAAAATCGAACAAGCTGAGAATTATTCCACAAAGAAAATAAAATCCATGTACGCATATCAGAATAGTGAAAAGAGCAGCAGACCATAACTTAAATATAAGATTCGAATTACTTATATACGTACATATACAGGTGAAGAGGTAAATGTACAAAATTATACAACTTCAAGCTGAAGCATTGTCGGCACCAAAAATCTTACAAGGACCTCTGCTTTGGCAATTGAGCGAGCCAAAACTTAAGTACAAAAAATGAACTTAAAACGATTTATATTCTCATGGAGTACATGCAGTAGAAAACCCCTTTACTAGGTAGCGGATACTGTGGAGTGAAGCCCTCCAGGAAAAAGAGAAAAAAAATGAAACCCTTCTAGGGCAGAGTCTGGCAAACCAACCTGGTAAGAGAAATACAAAGTATGATGCTGCTTAAAACAAGTGCTTCCATTTCCTCCATAGTCCATATAGCATAGGTGGACAAAAATATAGACATACCCAGAAGAAACTCGTGCGCCATGTCTGGAAGAGGAGTTGTCTCACCTTCACAACCGACAACACTCCATGTTCATGTTGATACACAACCTAGAAACAACAATATCGGGTTGAGATGTTGACATTTTCCCATAAGAAAGTAAGAGAACTCAAGAAATAACATAGCTAGGAAGCAATCTCAGTAAATAATTTCACTTGGTTGTAAATAGAATTGACCAAAATCCATGAGGAGGGAAGCACCAGAACAATTCTATAACACAGGGTAAGAGAAAGACCTCTAGTCTATGATTTGGAAGCTTCCAACCAGAGCAGAGGAACTCAAACAGAGAGCCAGAACCAAAGGTAACGAATGAGCCCCAAACCCTGGAAAATGAGACTGAAAAGTTACCTGGAGCGATACCAATCGTGCAATGGTATGGCTTGGATTTCCACCGTTGATGCACCAAAGGGTCCTGAGGTAAGTTGACACCTTTGCAACGTCATTTAAATCGACATCACAACAAAGTTAATAGCCAAAGATTAATTGGGTTAAGTTCGAGGTGGAGGCTTTGCTGTCACGCTTCAGGTGAGAAGGTATTAAAAATAAACTGAGAAGTACTGTCGCAGTACCTTACCATCATTCAATTCAAACAAATGTATACCAGCCTTGTCATGTAATAGTTTTAAACAATAAATGTTGTCCGGCAGGATTGATGTAAAAAAAATCATTGTTATGTATATTCGCGTGATAAAACATTATATTAAATGTTTGTCATGAATATTTTTCTTACTTTTGTTTTGGAGGTATGACAAGTGGTATCAGAGCCAGGTTTCAAAAACTGTGGCCTCTGGGAATTGGAACTGATAGGCAGATTGAATATAATTTATTTCCATCTCTAAGGAGCAGTTAAAAAAAAAAAATTATGCGTGACTACTCATCTATTATTTTTATGTTTAAGTACAGGAGAAATATTGAAAATATGACAAGAGTAGATAGTGCATCACACAAGTTTGTAGTGGGTCAGGGACCTGTAGAGAATAACCCCGAATTATGGGTACAGCTTGGGGAGGAGGCTCATAATACAAACCTTGCAATTTTGGAGACAGTGCAGGAATTAAAAAATGAAATGGCCTATTTGTGGGAGGATAACGCAAGGTTAACAATGGAACAGGAGAGAATTATAAAGAGCCTATCTGACAAGCAAAATCAACAACCACTAAATCCCAGTGCTGAGCAACAAAGGATGTCAGGGGAATAGAATCAAAACACAGAACTCGAAGAGTCAGAAGGAAGGGAGGAGGAACAATCTGATAATGCCTCCGAACAACAGACATCAAAAAGGCAACGGATAGAGTTGCAAGGGGAATTCCGCAAGATCAAACCGCCACACTTTTACGGAGAATAGGAGGAGGCGGCTGAGGCGTGGTTGATTAATATGAACAAATATTTCTAGTTGTATGATTACGATCACAATCTTAAGGCAAGGTTGGCCATTTTCCAATTACAGGGGAAAACCACCCTATGGTGAGGAGAGGTTAAGATGGTAAGAGGAGTGAGTGAAAAAACTATCACTTGGGAAAATTTTAGAAAATACTTTAAAGAAAGATACCTGACATAACACTTCTATGACGAAAAGGCAAGGGAGTTCCATGACCTTCGATTGGGACAACAAACTATGGACGAATTCATCACTCGTTTTACTTCATTACTATGTTATGTGCCTTATATTTGGGAGGAAAAGGCTAAGGTACAAAGGTTCATTAGTAGTTTACCTTTGAGCATGAGGGAAATAATAGAATTCAACAACCCAAAGACAATGGACGAGGCCATACATAAAGCCCAAATTTGCTACCAACAAGGTAAGCAGAAGGGAGAAATCCTGGGCAAGAAATGTGTCAACAAAAAAGGTAGCAAGCTGACTAGAAATAATAAAGGTAATCGAGGTGTTGGTAACAAAGGGTTTCCCAAGGGACAAAAAAACAGAAGCATACAAAAGAACTCACTCCAATTAAAGCCCCCCATTGAGTCTCGAACCAATGAACAACCCAGAAAAATAGACAACGAAGGGACAACAAGGCCTCCAGTGCAATGTTGGGTCTGTGGTGGACCCCATTACATTAAAAACTGCCCTCAATGAAAAGGAACCGAACAAGTTTCCCAAGTCTATGAAGCTTCTACGGTTGGCGATGTAGGACGGAGTCTACCGAAGATTAATGCTACACTGGAGGATCGTCAAACGGAGTATCAGTTGACCATGGTGGAATTTGAAGGTAAACTCTTAGACCTTGTTGTAACTGTTTTAATTGACCTTGGTGCAACATTAAGTTATATTAGTCCTAGAATTGTGGAGCATTGTAAGCTACAACCTGTTAAGTTTAAGGACCCTTGGCTAGTTCAATTGGCAATAGGGGAAAAAAGACGGGTAAATGCTAAGATCAAAAACTGCCTTTAAAAATAGTAGGACAGTCAGTTACAACAGATTTAAATGTGATTCCCCTTGGCTCGTACGATATATTAATTGGTATGGACTGGATAGAGAAACACTAGTCCATAATTAATTGTAAAACCAAGACTAACAGTTATAAGGATGAGCTTGGAATAAAGCAAGAGATGCAGGGAATCAAGCGGCCAGTGAAAATTCAGCCCATAACCGCCTCATAGTTAGCAAAATGCATTAGGAAAGGATGTCAGATTTATGCCATCCAAGTGGGCTATGCCAATTCAAAAGATAAAATAGCCACAATGGAGAATATTCCTGTGATACAGGAATTTGTTGATGTGTTTTTGGAGGAGATTCCCAGACTGCCACCTAAAAAGATATAGATTTTACCATCAAATTAATGCCAAGAGTAGCCCCGGTATCCCTAGAACCCTACAGAATGAGCATACCAGAATTGATAGAGTTAAAAATGCAATTACATGAGCTATTGGACAAAAACTACATCTACCCCAGTGTGTCACCCTGGGGAGCCCCAGTGTTGTTCGTTAAGAAGAAAGACGAGACCCTTCGCATGTGTATGGATTATCGTTAACTAAACAAATTGAAGATCAAGAATACATATCCTCTACCCCATATTGATGAACTATTTGATAAAGTAAAGGGAGCAACAGTTTTCTCAAAGATTGACTTGCGATCAATGTATCACCAAATCAGGATTAAAGATGAGGATATAGCTAAGACAACTTTTAGGACTCATTATAGACATTATGAGTTTGTGGTGCTACCCTCTGGGTTAAATAACACACATGCGTCTTTTATGTGTCTAATGAATAGCGTATTTCACCGGTATTTGGATAATTTCATGCTGATATTCATTGATGATATACTGATATATTCTCGGGCTATGAAGGAGCACTAGGAGCACCTCAGATTAGTATTGCAAATCCTCCGAGAACACCAACTATACGCTAAGTTCAACAAATGTGAATTTTTCAAAGAACAAATACAATATTTGGGGCATATAATTACTAAGGAAGGAATCACAGTGGATCCTGAAAAGATAAGGACCATAATGGAATGGCCAGTACCTAAAGATGTGGCGGACATCCGATCCTTCATGGGGTTCGCAGGCTATTACAGATGGTTTGTGGAAGGATTTTCGAGAGTAGCTTATCCCATCACTTCCTTGCAGAAAAAAGGAAGGGTCTTTAGGTGGACCCCTGAATGTCAAAAAAGTTTCGAGCAACTTAAATACTTGCTCACGACTGCACCCATTCTAAGCATAGCTGATCCCAACAAAGATTATGTGGTGTGCACAGATGCAAGTAAAGAAGGAGTAGGAGGTGTGTTGATGCAGGAAGGGAAGGTAATAGCTTACGAATCAAGAAAATTAAAGGAGCATGAGCAGAAATATTCTGCTTATGATCTAGAGTTGGCAGCTGTCAGTCACACCTTGAAAATGTGGCAGCATTATCTTATGGGAAGGAAATTCTTATTACTAACAGACCACCACAGTCTGACTAATTATTTCAGCCTGCCCACTTTAAATGCCAAGCAAGCACGATGGGTAGATTTCTTAAGTGATTTTGATTTTGATATCAAGCATTTGAAAGAAAAATAAAACCAGGTGGCAGATGCTTTAACTAGGAAGTTGCAATGTGCATACGAGATCTCTTGCAGTGAGTTGGGAAACCCCTTGGGAGAAATGATCAAAGGAGCAGCAGGACAAGATGCTACTTATCAGCAAATAAAACATCAAGTTCAGCACCCAACCAGTAAGGAAGAACAACCAGATTTTGTTCTGGATGCTGCTAGACTGCTGTATTACAAGAAAAGGTTGTATGTGCCTAATCAGAATAGCATTAAAAATCTGATTTTGGATGAATATCACAAGAGTCATTATGCTGGACACCCAGGTTATCAGAAAATGATCACTGCCCTTCAAAAGGAATAGTATTAGCAGGGCATGAAAAGAGATGTGGCTGGATACTTGGCACGTTGTCTAGAATGCCAACAAATTAAAGAAGAACACCAACACCCTACGGGGTTATTACAACCATTACCTATCCCAGAATGGAAATGGGAAACCATCTCTATGGATTTTATAATAGGCTTGCATAATACAAGAAAAAATAATGACTCCATCATGGTGGTGGTGGACAAGCTGAGTAAGTCAGCACATTTTATACCTGTGCAATCTACTTACAGAGCGGTGTAGATCACCCACATCTTCATGAAAAATATATTTAAGTTGCATGGGTTACCAAAGACCATAATCTCATATCGCAATGTAAAATTTACATCAATTTTTTGGAGAACATTGTTCGAGGAATTGGGAACTCAGCTGAATTTCAGTACAGCTTACCACCCACAAACTGACGGGCAAACGGAATGGGTGAACCAGGTGGTGGAAGACATGCTAAGAGCGTATGTGATGCAGCAACCAACCAAGTGGGAGGACTACCTGCACTTGGTTGAGTTCGCATACAATAATGGTTATCATGCATCACTACAAATGAGCCCATTTGAAGTACTGTACGGGTGGAAGTGTCGCACCCCTTCAAGATGGGGTGGACCGGATGACAAATTGATGTTAGGTCTCTAAATGCTTAAGGAAATAGAGGAAATGGTTAAAAAAGTACGTTCTAATCTGAAGGCAGCCCAGGATAGGCAAAAGAGTTTTGCTGACCGGAAAAGGAGATTTAAGGAGTATCAAGTCGGTAATCATGTGAATGTGAGAATTCAAGCAAAAAAGAGCATGTTACAATGGAATGGGTGCGCTAAATTGGCACCCCGATTCTGTGGACCCTTTCAATTCTTGGCCAGGATCGGGCCGGTAGCATACCAGCTCGCCCTACCAAGTCATATACGGGTCCACAACGTTTTTCATGTTTATGTGTTAAAAAAATATGTGTATGATCCTAAGCATGTAATCAGCTGGCAGGATATACAGGTAAGAAATAACTCTGATAGATTAATCTGAATAAGTTTTGTTAAAGAAAAAACTAATTTAGGATGTTGTATGTTTCAGGTCAAACTGGAAGGAGAAATCTTGGTTGAGCCGCTGAGCATCCTCGACCGGAGAGAAGTAATGCAGCGGAAACGGGTTATTACCCAAATTAAAGTGTAGTGGCAGCACTTTGGGCCCGATGAGGCCACTTGGGAAGATGAAGAACTTATGAAAAGGACTTATCCAGGGATGTTCATGGCTGAAAGACATTAGGACAATGTCCAATCTCAGGGGGGGAAGATGTAATGTCCCCAGAAAAACTGTGAATATTTTATTAACACTGTAGGTAAATATACTGGACAATGTTATTATTTTCTGTTTTGGCTAATAATATTGTTAACTTTGAATTTAGAAATTAATTGAGTAATATCAGATATTGTAACTTCTCATTGGGAAGTTGCAAAAAGGCAGTTGCCAATGAAAGGAAAACCCTAAATGCCTCCCCCAACTGGAACTACCCCAAGGAAAAGAGGGCGGGGGGAGAAAAAACATCGTGCTGTTGGGATAGACGGGAAAGGGGAAACTATGCTATGTCTGGTGAGGACCAGATAGCATTGGCATGAGGTGCGAAGGGTTTGCTAAAGACTATGGTCTTGCAAATAAGCTTCGGGGGAGATTTGGTCATGCAGACAAATCTAACGGACGAGAGGAAGACAAGTAGAGAAACAAGGGCGACGAAGCTCTAAAAGAAGAAAAAGAAAAAAACTGAACACACAAGAATACAGCTAAGTAAGACTTATGACAAACTCTATATTAAAAGTTACTCTGTTGCTTTACTGGAAAATTCTGGAGAAAGAGCTCCATTCAATAATATCTAGTTTAGTTCTGTTAGAGGATATCAAGTAGGTAACTCAATTGCAGAAGAGCGTTATTACTGAAAAGCTGCTATGGGTACTGGACAAAATAAATAGCCTTTAGCTGGGGAAACAATTTTTTGATAAATAGACTATAGGTGAACTGATACATTTGTTGAGACACCTGTGTCTATGCAGACTAGGTGGAAACCCTATGTGAATCCTGAAATATCCACACTGTAGGGAAACCTGAGGTAATTCTGGGCATAAGCTTTATACTTACAGGAATATCTTAGAGCCTTTATGGAAACTGGAAGATGTTTCTAAATAATTTAGGAAAATACTGCAAGGAAAGTGAACATTAAAATTAATCTTCTTTTGAATAGTTGAATGTAAACGAAAGACTGGAACCTTCCTTTTTAATAAAAGAATTAAGGAGAAAATTGTTAAAAATAACACTGAAGCTAACTGGAAATTCAAATAAACAAGAGACCGATTGCGTGCCAGAACAAGTCATGTAGTTCTAGTGAAGCTAGCGAACAAAGTTAGAACTGAAAGTGAAAAACGAGCGCCAGCAATAGTGCGAATACAGGACCTCTGCGCACCCTTATGGGTTAGCTGCAAACAGAGGCCTCCATTAGAGAATAAGTAACAGAAGTAAAAGGGTTTTTTTTTTTTTAAAGAAAAAAACAAAACCCTCTTATCAAAGTGCAGCATTTGTCATTGTGCTCGCATATATAATTCAGATTAGTAATAATACTAGAAATGATAATAGAAATTATATCTCTAACTCAAGGACAAAACCCAGAATATTCCCAATACTGAAATGCAAGCAAGAATATAACGAAAAACAGAACCATCATTCCATCTAGAGTAGAACCAAACCTCTGAACAAAAATCGAACAAGCTAAGCATTATTCCACAAAGAAAATAGAATCCATGTACGCATATTAGAATAGTGAAAAGAGCAGCAGACCATAACTTAAAAATAAGAGTCGAATGACTTATATACATACATATACAAGTGAAGAGATAAATGTACAAAATTATACAACTTCAAGCCGAAGCATTGTCGGCACCAAAAATCTTACAAGGACCTTTACTCTGGCAATTGAGCAGGCCAAAACTTAAGTACAGAAACTGAACTTAAAACGATTTATATTCTCACGGAGTACATGCAGTAGAAAACCCCTTTACTGGGTAGCGGATATTGTGGAGTGAAGCCCTTTAGGGAAAAGAGAAAAAAAATGAAACCCTTCCAGGGAAAAATCTGGCAAACCAACCTGGTAAGAGAAAGACAAAGTATGATGCCGCTTAAAACAAGCGCTTCCATTTCCTCCACAATCCATATAGCATAGGTGGACTAAAATAGAGACATACCCAGAAGAAACGCGTGTGCCATGTCTGGAAGGGGAGATGTCTCACCTTCACAATCGACAACACTCCATGTTCACGTCGATACAGAACCTGCAAACAACAATATCGGGTTGAGATGCTAACATTTTCCCATAAGAAAGTAAGAGAACTCAAGAAATAACAGAGTTAGGAAGCAATCTCAGTAAATAATTTCACCTGGCTGTAAATAGAATTGACCAAACTCCATGAGAAGGGAAGCACCAGAACAGCTCTGTAACACGTGGTAAGAGAAAGACCTCCAGTCTGCAATTCGGCAGCTTCCAACCAGAGCATAGGAACCCAAACAAAGAGCCAGAACCAAAGGTAACGAATGAGCCCCAAACCCTGGCAAGCGAGACTGAAAAGTTACCTGGAGCGATACCAACCGTGCGATGGTATGGTTTAGATTTCCACCGTCGATGCGCCAAAGGATCCCAAGGTAAGCTGACACCTCTGTAATGTCATTTAATCGAAATCGCAACAAAGTTAATACCCAGAGATTAATTGGGTTAAGTTCGAGGCGGAGGCCTTGCTGTCACGCTCCGGGTGAGAAGGTATTAAAAATAAACTGAGAAGTATTGTCGGAGTACCTTACCATCATTCAATTCAAACAAATGTATACCAGCCCTGTTACGTAATAGTTTTAAACAACAAATGTTTTCCGGCGGGATTGATGTAAAAAAAATTATTGCTATGGATATTCACATGATAAAACATTATATTAAATGTTTGTTAGGAATATTTTTTTTACTTTTGTTTTGGAGGTATGACACAAAAATACAAAATTATGAGATTCATCATTTCTGGACAATAAAATATCACTCTTGATGAGTTAATATATTTCATTAGCTCATAATTATTAGCGCGACAATTACAAATAATATATTTCAATAATATTGAAGACAATAACATGCCTTATTTTACCATCTTTTTTATCTTTATTCAATAATTTTTACCTCATGTTTTATTTTAATTAAGATTATCATCAAAATTATTTATTAATCCTCTCTCATAGTATAGCTATAGTATAGGTGAGCAACTGGTTTTTCAAGTTGTTAGGTGCACCAAATTCCATAAAATTGTTTTTTCCTATGTCACCTATTATGTAATTATTGGATCTCTACCATTCGCAATTCCCTCAAATCGGTGAAGGATCCCGTTAACCCTAAGGACATGAAGGGTGTCTACTTGATCCCTTGTTCATGTGGTACCCCCTATATTGGGGAAATGGGGCGCTCCATCCATCAAAGGATCTGCAAACATGTTGCTGACCTAAGACATGGGAGATCCAAGTCATCGGCTCTAGCAGAGCATGTAGAAAAGACCAAGCATCAGGTATGCATTGATGAGGCCAAGGTTGTGGCTAAGGTTGCTCAGTTCCATAATCGTAAATTTAGGGAAGCTATAGAGATTGAAAAGAGGTCGAACAATCTCAATAGAGATGATGGTTGGAAAATCAGTAGGTGCTAGATTCCAGTGCTCTCTTCTTAGTCGGTGTTTCTGCCCCCTCCTCGAGGTTGTTCTATTACTTTTCTTTTTTATATTATTATTGTTTTCTAACTTAATTTAACTTCCTAGTTTATATTAAATAAATATATTTCCTTTTATACAAACCATTTTTATTAATTATTTCATTTATTT
>APFE030276466.1:3896-22015 GCA_000404065.3 Pinus taeda | reverse complement strand
AATAATATTAAAATAGTAATATTAAGATGTTTAAAATATAAATTTGACCTGAGTCTTAGAGTCGAATTTAGCCGTTGGAGTCTCTCCTCAGACTATTTAATAGGTGTAGCTGGATCTGTTTCTTCAACTTGTCCTGACGATGAACCACACTAGTTGGTTCGAAAAGCGTGGACAAATCTCTGTCTACATGTGGTGATTTACGCTTAAGTTATTCTTTCAAAAGTATCAATTTGTTAGGTAAAAATGACTAGGGGTTTGAGTCAAGGTTGACTTGGTTAAATAGTAGTCGCTTTAGACACATGGTATAGTGTATCCATGGTATTATGGTCTGTGGTATTGCATGTAATGGAGCCTATACAAGACTGGAAATACCTCATTGTAATGTAGATTTGGAGCTAAGCAGTGAAGACTCACTTGGCCAGATTGGTCAGGGTTTTGACCAATGTTCATGAGATCTCATTGGGTTGGTTTTTTCCCCGAATTTGGGGTTTTCCTAGATAATTTGCATGTAATGGAGCCTATAAAACACTGGGGATACCTCATTGTAATGTAGATTTGGAGGTGAGCAGTGAAGACTCACTTAGCCAGATTGGTTAGGGTTTTGACCAATGTTAATGAGATCTCATTGGGTTGGATTTTTCCCCGAATTTGAGGTTTTCCTAGATAAATATTATGTATATAATATTTATGTGTATTGTTGCGGGTTATTTTATTATTCTTCTTTATAAATCTCTATAAATCTTAATAATAATTTATCGCTCGACAGTAAATTTCTAACACAACCATGTGTAAATCTAGCTGCAGTTTACTTCAAGGGAAAAGAAATGTAATTCTTGAAATTCTGTAATTTTCTATTTTCAAATTTATCTCAAACATAACTCAATTCCTCATTTCTGAAATTTTGGAAGTTTATTATTTTTATTATTACAATAGTATCACCAAAGTACACCTTAATGTATCTTTGCCGTTTCTATTATAATGAACAGTCATTTCTGTTGATGGAATAATGACTAGAAAACATGCGCACTGGTGTCATCATGCCAGAGAGATTAGATGGATTGTGATATTGGGGTTTTTTAAGAGTGGGTTTTATTTTTAATATTTTTTTATTGGTAAGAAACTAAATCTCATATAAACTAATTAATTTACACGTCATGAATCAAAATATTTAATAAAATTATAAAAGATATTTTTAACCTAACTTAACCAATATTTAAACATTTTATGTTAAATTAACCATTATATACATCACGTCATGATTGGCGAATATTTAATTTTCAAAATCCAGATAAGTTAAAAAATGATCCTTCCATATATAGCCATTGTTATAGCCTCCACCCACATTTCTATAGGTTCCGTTGGGCTCCACTTATCATTTTGAAAGCAAGTGGAGCTGTGAGAAATTTGGGTTCGAAATGATGAAGGATTTTGATTCATCATTTGGGAGACGGACGGAGTTGGGGAAATGTGAGACTTTTAAGTCCCAAAATATGAAAGTTATTGAAATTTTAAAAACCTTATTGAACGAAGCTAAGGTTTTAAATTTTCATATATATATGATTGTTTATTCTTATTTTTTATTAATTTGAGTTATATATATATATATCAATTTTAATTTTGATGGGATTTGTGGTTTACTTTATCATATGTTTTTTCTAAATAAATCATCAAATCACCACCATTGAATTTTATTATATATATATTATATATTTATATTACATATAATATATATATAATTTTGATGAGATTTGTTATTTGTTTTTTTTATGTATTCATAAATCACTATTTATTGAAAATGTAAGGAGAAAAACAAGAAATTTGTTATGGAGATTTTCTTCAAATCTAACTAAATCTAATCTTGATCTTTTTGGCAACTTGATCTTCACGAGGTATCCATTCAGGACTTTATCCTTCGGGCCCTTAGAGCTTTTGTGCTTGGTTTAAATAACGCAACATGAATGTTATCTCTCTCAATATGATGGGCCTAGGTGATGGCTCGAAACGAACATCACTTGCTCGTTTATTTCGTTCCATTTCCCCTACATTATCTTATAAAAAGCAACTATGGTTTTGACTATTAAATCGAAGGAATATTTTCACAAAATATATTCTGGTTGGCACTTTGTAGCCACTCATGCTAGAGGTCTATTTGGTGTTTTCACAAGATATATTATGGTTGGCCTTTGTGGCCATTCATGCTACAAGTCTATCTGGTGGATTAGCTACAATATGAAACCTCTCTTTGGTTAAATTCAAAGTTTTCCACACTTTTACAAGTATCCTCCTGACTGGATTTATTAAGGGATTATAGGAAATAATACACATTTTGAATAGTTATGCCCTTATGACAACAAAGAGATGTTGTAGACCAAGTTAAAGGTTTGTGGAATTATGAAATTTGGTTATCTTATCATTATAGGCAATCTCAACCTTACTACATCTGGGGCAGAAATATGGGTTCTTAAAGGAAAACTAGATCCTATAAAGGATTTTTTCATGGACCTATTTGATAGATGCTTCCTAGTGGATATTGAGCCATCCCCACTAGCCCCTACATGGTGTAATTGCAAGCTGGGGGTTGGTAAGATTGCCAAAAGGCTAGACTGATTTCTCATTCATGAGAATTTGATCGAAAACTTGGGACATGCCATCTATTGGGTTTGTCTAGCGAAACTATCACATCACTCCCACACATTTTACAATGCAAATCCGAGAATTTAAAGAGAGAACTTCTCTTCAAATTCAACCACTATTAGTTGAAGGAACCATATTTCATCCAAACGGTGTGGCATATCTGGTCGTCGATCCACACGTCTGCGGGCTCATATTGGACAGATTATGTGAGTGAGAAACTGACAAATCTCAAGGGCTATAAAAACTTGGGAGAGAAATATAAGACAAGGATTTAGAGATGAGTTAAAGCACATTAAAAGCCAGATGAAGTTATTATGTGACCTAAATGGTCCCAACTTCCTATTTGATACATCCCAACAAAAGTTACAGGATCTGGAGACCAAAAAAAGGCACATGCTCTGATTTCATGAAGAATCCTGGCGTTTGGAAAGCATAGCAACTTGGATTGCTACAGGAGACAATAACACAAAAAATTTCCACCATTTCACTTTTGGTAGGAGGAAAATGAACTCCATCTAGGAAATTGAGGATGACATGGTGACAAAACACTCGAAAATAAAGGAGATCTATTAAGAGGCTTTAAAATATTTTGTAGCATTATTGAGGGCATGTATTAATAGGGCATATTTGGACCAACAAATCGAAATTCTCCATCCTTATTGATAGATGTTCAATGAGGTTGATGACCATGTCCTAGGGAGACAAATATCTATGATGGAAATTGAACAGACCCTAAAATCTTTTTCATTGGACAAATTCCCTAGGTCAAACTGTTGCACAATCAATTTTTTATGCATTTTCTGGACATCATGGGCTTTGACTTATGGATGATGGCGGAATAATATAGGATATGATGACACATTACAAGATATCTTAATTCCACTTTTATTTTACTAATCCATAAGACTTCAAATCCTATCACTTTTATGGACTACATTCCCAATGATTTCCCATATCATTATGCAACATATCCTACAAAATGATATATAAAATCATTTCCTCCCACCAAAAGGAACGACTATCTCATCACATCTCCTTCGAACAATTTGTGTTTCTAAAAAATAGGAGGATACAAGATGTTTTGGTGATAGCCCAATAGAGCATTCATTCTATCAAGGTGTAGAAACTAAAGGGTGTTTTTCTCAAGCTTGATCTACATAAAGCATATGACTATGTCGACTATGGATTTTTTAGGCTGATTATTCATAAGATCGACCTTTCGATGTGTATGGTGGAATGGATAATGACATGTGTTACCTCAGCTAACTATGGAGTTCTGATCAATGGAGCACCTTCCCCCTTCTTCTAGGCTTCTCGAGGTTTGCAATAAGGTTGTTCCCTTTCCCCATTCCTCTTCCTTCTGGTTATTGATGCAAGACAAAAGGGATATTTCTTAGTTTAATGGTTTCCAGAAAAAATTGTCATTCTTATCTTATTTTATTGATGACGTCCCAATATTCAGAAGGCTTTCAATGGCTCGCTGGTCTCATTTATAAATGGTTATTAACGATTTTGCGGAAATCTTTGGTCTGTATATGAATAAGGAGAAGTCATCCCTTATCACTACTTCAAAACAACATGAACGAGTCATAAAAATTGCCTCTATTTTCTTTGTCAACAATTCTATTCTAGACAATTACATAACTCAGATTTCATTCGAAACCTCACAAATACTGAACAAGAGGTTGGCAATGGCTCATTTGTAAATTCAAAGACCAACTAAGATCTTGGTCTTACTGATGGTTGTCTCATTAGAGATACTTTTAGTTATATAATAAGCCTCCTAAAAAATCTTATAAAATAATAGTGGAAATAATAAAATAAGATTAAATTACATCATCAAATCTTAGAGGGAAAAAAGAAAAGTTATTTTTTCAAGTCATATTTTCAATTTATCTCCCTACAGTTTTACTCAAATTTCGAGTATGAGAACTCCTTAGATGCAAAATTTAATTCCTCATCCAAGGAGTAACTATGTTGCATACTTTCGATGGATCTTGCTACACTAAAAATAAGAAATACATGAGAAAACATGACTATAATCACATTTTTCATGTATTTCTCATTTTTCATGTAGCAAGGTCCATAAAAAGTATGTAACATGGGTACTCCTTGGATGAAGAATTACATTTTGCATTCAACAAGTGCTCCTACTCGAAATTTGAGTAAAATCATAGGGAGATAAGTTGAAAAAAAGTTTTCTTATTTTTTAATTTTTTCCTATTTTTTACTCAAAAAATGGTGAATCATATCCGATGGTTTACATCATCATCTTGAATCCTATAGGTTCTTATAAAGTTGATTTTGGTTGTACATTTTTGTTTTGAGACCCATTTTAGACCTCAAACTTTCTCTAATGTTGGATGGAAGATTAACCCTCGCTATTTCTATTCTTCAAAGTATTTCTATGTAATGGTCACATTTGTTCCTTCTACCCAAGAAGATAATCAAATGTATTAATTCCATCATTCGACAGTTCTTGTGGTCTAGGGCTTGTTGTCTAGATAAAATTCCCCTTGTTAGATTGGACTCTCTCTCCCGCAACAAGGAAGAAGGGGGTTGGGGTATTAGACATATGGAATTATTTGGTTGGGCCCTCATTATCAAGATCTTTTGACAGAAAATGTTAGAACAGAGCTTATGGAAAAGTATCATTTATGATAAATAGATGAAGGGACAACAATTAAACATTTGGATATAGAATAGGGTACGCTCCCCTAAAAACTACTATATCTAGGACAATTTCTTAAAACTCAAACACTAGTTCATAGGTAACCTCCATTGGATCATTGGATCAAGCGATTTGATTGAGGTGGGGCTAGACCCTATCCAAGGTTTTGGTGGCAATTTTAATCTTCCTTTCAAAATTATTCAACATTTACATTTGCAGGGCATACATAAACTGAACCATTTGATTGTTGATGTGGACCCTTTGGGTTTACTCCTTGTCTTGGTCTATGCTTCCTCATTAGGAATTGAAGGATATTTGGCTAATATATGTGATAGTTACATTAAAATTTTATATGAGGTTGAGATCACTCTCAACAATCATCCAAATTCGTTATCATGGCATGGGCGATTTACACTCTCAATCTAAGTTGATGAGATTTTCAAAATTATCTCTCCTTCTAATCTTATGTAAGTGGGATTGAAATGGTACAGGAAGTTGTGGAAATTGCACATGTCGCTGAAGTTGAAATTCTTTGGCTAGCTTGTGGGGCACAATAAAATTCTCATTTGAGAGAATTTATCCAAACATGGCTTCTAGGGCTTGGGCTGGTGTTGTATATGCATGCAGGCTTATGAGTACCATAATCATGTTTATCTCAAATGTTCAGGTGTCGCTGCCATCTGGAACCTCATTTTACATAATTTGAATATTTCTATGTGCTGGGATTATTTCTTCATAAGTGAATGTTATTTATATTGGTGCAAAAAATTCAAAGAGTTCGATGCCCTTTCCATCTTCATCTATTGGGGTATATGGAAGGGAGGGAACCATTTGTTTTTTGATAACTGTCCCTTGCATATCGACTGCATTGCTTGTTGAATCATCTCATACTTCTTGGAATTACAATGCAAGACAAATAGGGGATCAAACAATAAATTATGGCCATTGATTGTTGGAGTAAATATTCGATAGGTTTATTTGATGGCATGACACGTAATTCACTCTGTTGTTGCGATGCTCTCATATCTCCTGATTCTGGTCTATTTTATCACTTTCGATGGAATGGTCCAAAGTAGAAATATCGACCCTTTGGGGTCTTATTTATTGTGCTAGGTGGTTATCTATTTCTGATATCAATGTCTTTGGTGACTCTAAAGTCACCAATGATTGGGCCAATCACACGAATTGCTTCAACCCTCCTCAATTCTCTTATTGGTTGGCTCACATCAGGACTCTCTGTCAGCTCTTTGAGGAGATCTCATTCACTCACCTCTAGCGCCACCAAAACTCCATGGTAGAAAAATTATCCAAAGAAAGACCCTCATCACTTTCGAGCATCATATAATATCAAATTTTCAAAGGTGACGAGTGCTTGGGAGCCAGGTACATTCACATTAATTTTCTCGTTACGCCATATTGTTCTCAGTTCTATAAGAAGATTTATATTATTGGATATTCTTGTGTCTTGGTGATGTTTGTTCATCGAATTTATTTTGATTATCGTTTCATTCTTATTTAGAGTAGGCAACTATGGTTGATAATGGAATTGTTAAATCCTTCTTTTCTCCTTAACCCTTCATATTTAGTTTTGAATCTCTTTGGTCTATGTAATATGTGACTCTAATCATTTTTTTTGTTACATGAATGAACACTTTTCTCTTATAACTAATGTACATATAATTGTTTCATAACTAATGTAAAACTATTTGATTTGTTTGGAAAAAAAAAGCAACTTTATTATTATTATTATTTTAGTTTTAATTAATTTTAATAGATAAATTTTAAATTTTAAAATACATCACGTTTATATTCTAAAACACCGATCCAGGATTTCTTCTTCAAAAATCTTATGTGGAAATTATAGTTTGGAAATAGTATTCTTATTGGTATCGATCCATTTATGGGTGGAGAAGAAGTTTCTCACGTTCCTCATCAACTCCTAAACATGCTCCATCAAAAAGGTATCTTTTATTGGGCATAGGTAATTAAAGAATGGCAGGGTGCTCTCCCTACTTGAAAGTCTGCTAATGATTTGGGCCTTTATGGCCAAGACGCATCCCAATGGAATATGATTTTCTAGAAAATAAAGTTCTGTGGTATTTACAGATCTGTAGATGAAGACAAAATCGTCTGGTGGGGGAGGGGTGGAAAGACTAATGTTCTTGTTAAAGATATATATCTCTCCATCTTGGAGGAACATTATTCATGTGTCGATAACATTTTTCCTTACACATTCTAGAAGTCTGGACACCCATAGAAAATTATCCTATTTTAATGGCTAGTGTTCCACAACAAAAATCTCACTTGGGTCAACCTTCAAAAGAGGAATTGGCACGGCCCAACCATCTGCTCTATTTTCTTATCTGAGATGGAGGACAATCCACAGATCTTTCTATAGTGTCTACACACTCAGGCTCTATGGAAGAATCTGGCCTCTCATATTGGTTTCAATTACAACACACATTCATCCATAAAGGATGCTTTCGAATGGTGGAGTAAGCAACAAGTGATATGGAGGCCTTTTCCTCTTATTGTGTTCTGGTTCATTTGGAAATGGAGAAATCGGGTCATTTTTCAGGACTATAAGGAGAACTTTATGCTATTATTTGACCAAATCATTTCTCTATATCTCTCACTCATCCCCATGACCCCTTAGAAAGTGAATCGAATATCAAACATGCATTCCAATCAACATTTGTCATTCCTGAGGGCACACTTCGATGGTGCTGCACAGGAAGGTATTTGCGGGTGTGGAGTGTTCATAAATATTATGGAAAACCAACACTATGAAATATTTTGGAAAGGGGGTGCTGGGATGAACAATAAAGCTGAAGCAATGGCATTATATGGCCTTCTAATTTTCTACTCCTTCATGAACATCGGTGGCCTTCGGATCTATGGAGACTCAAAAATCATTATTGATCATGTTATCGGCAAACATTCCATTATCAACGCCAACCTCTCCAGATGGATGCATAAAATCTCCTATATCTGGAAATCTTCAAAGGACTTCTCCATCGCTCATGTAAATCGCTCCTAGAATATGATTGTTGATGATTTATAAAAGAAGGGCCTGTTCTCTCAATGCGGAATATGGAACATGAGCATCACTGTCGGGTCCGTCACACACCAAGTTCTACAATTCTCAATGTCGGGTATATAGGAGTCACAATGTCCTGATATGTATTATGATCTTGTCTATTTATCAACGGTTACATGCTGAGGTATCCTTTTTGTTCCACATTATCCACATCTTTGATTATGAGTTTTACAACTCTATCTACTTATTGTATATGTATATCCATATATGATTGACATGCTCCCGTATGTTATTTGGTGGAAGCAAAAATTTTTGCTTTCTCTTTTCCCTTATCCATACTTTCTGTATCAAAACTTCTGTAGGGGAATTATATTAATATATACAACTTTTTTCATACTGACAAAAAAAAGGAAGATTTCTCTATAAAATTCCCCATGAACTAGAAGACCAAATCCCCTCGAAACATTTTCTTATTAGAAATGTATTTAAATTATCTACAAAAAACCAATTTTTGTATAGAAATTTTTAATTATATAAATGCTTTAAACTATATTTGAAATAATGTAAAGAGAAAATTACTTCTTATTTGATATCTATAAAATTAAGTGTTTTTTAATTTTTTGTCTTGAAAATTAAAATTTCTAATAGAATACTCTAATCTAAATATTTACATATTTATGTCATTAATGAAAAGGCATGGCAATTATTTGGATTGTCTTTTCGTGAACAAAAATCATCCTTAACAGTAGGACGGAAGGTGAAATGAACCATCAGGACCAGATGAATGTGTTAAAGGAACTAGAAGCATAAGCTCTTGTGGCAATGCTAGAAAAGAAACATGAGCTTTGGTAACTGATGTTTGGAAACATGAAGCTCATGTTGGAAAGTGATATGGCCAAGATGGAAACATGGCTTAAAAAGTTGGAAAATGAGAACTGGAAGGTGGGCACAAGATGTCAAGCTGATTTGGAACTCCATGCAGTACCTTTGAGGAAGCGAGCATGACACACAGTGCAGATGCGAAGGAAAAAAAAGGAAGATGAAGTCGAGGCATGGAAAGTAGTAATGGAAGGTGAAGCTTCAAATCCCTAACTATGTGGCTATTCCTCTTTCATTTTGTCAATGTACTATATATATGTTCTTTTGTTAGTGGTATTTTATAGGGTTTATAATGTAAGTTTTATTAGATATGAAGTTAAACATTTATGCAGAGGTAAGAAGTTTGATCTTTGGACATGTCTGGTTTTTCAAGTCCTAGAATTGATTACACTTTGTATGGGTTCTAGACCTGATTCCAGTTTTTTATTTTAATATAAAAACCCCATATCCATTCCTTAAAAAAAGATAAGAAAAAAATCATCCTTATCAAATAATGAAAGGCTCATTCAATAACCTTTTAACAAAGGAACAAACCTCACACAATTAAGATAATTTTATAACAATGAAAAGTAAAAGATATCTAATAATTAAAGCATTTCAATGCATATTTTGAATAGTGATTGTGCTCTTGTCATAACGGTTAGGGTTTTTCCCTAGTCCCTTGTGCACCTTCTCCCTTGGCATCTGGCATGTGCGCCTCGTCCCTTAGTGTTTGGCCTTTATTGTCATGCTTAGATATGGTGCCCCTCTTGGTCCCATCCTGTTGATAGTAGCCCTCTCCGCAACACATATCCTTGACTCCTTCTACCTCATCAGCCCCTGTTGGACCTACACCTCCCTTTGGTGTGCCTCCCCATGATTCATAAATGTCTAATCTTCTATCTCCTTTCAATTTTCCAAAATTATATCCAATATTAGCCATTTTTGTAGTTATCTCTTTGAATAATGTTGTTCTTGAATAATATTCTACCTCTTCTTTCTCTATTCTAGCTCATGAATCTCCCTCTATTTCTTTTCCCATTTGTTTGAAGGATGATGATGAAACATATTTTCTCATATATGGCAATTTGTTTTCTCATTTCTTTGGGTTTTAGCAACAACATGCATATCTTCATTCTTGGATCGTAGAAAATTGTCTTCCTATGGTCAAGCAAGAATTTTTCATCCACCCATTTTAGCGTCTATAACCACCCTCCAAAATTTTTCCTATGCTTAGATTTTGGAGCCTAACCTTCTATTCACAGGAGCTTATATTGCACTATTGTCAAGTATTCTTGCTTTGATTGAGACTTATCTTCTTCACTCGTGCTTGGGGTCACTTGTTTTCATACTTAACTGATATTTCTAAGTCATAAGCTAACCTCCTAACTTGGTCTTTTAGCAGTTTTGGGCTTGCCTCCATAAACTGCACAATCCTTGAGAGGAAGCAGCCTTGATGATTGGAATTGCATAGTTTTGACTAGAAGTTTACTTTGAGCTTAGAAATTATGCATTCATGGAAGGCATCCAAACATTAATCCTAGAAATTGCGTAATGCATCCCTTGAGCCTAGAAACTACGCAATACACTGAGCAAGAAAGTTGCCCAGTTCCCCAGAATTGTGCAATCTTTCCCAGAAGCATGCATGGCAAGTTTCCCTAGAAAGGAAAGAAAACTAAAGGGAAAAAAACATTTCTATTTTTAGAACTTTCCACCGAGTGTCGCTTTTCCTTGATTTTAGGCATGCACGTCATAAACTCTCATTTGCTCAAATCTTGTTAATCGACGCCTCTAGAGCTCATTTTTGCATTCGATATTGGAGCTCTAGCATTCCTAAAGAGATCAAGGAACCTTCAGTGGGCTCATCGTCATTTTTCTGGGTCAGTTTTGTTTTTATCGCCTTTTGTCGCTTTTCTATCACTTTTTGTCATTTTACTTGTGTGGGTACTATTTCACTTATTTCGCTTTTGTGATTACTGACATTTCAACTTGATTTAGCTTGTAGAAGTTTTGTTTCAAGTTATCGTTTGTATTTGACAAGTGTCACATCAATTTCTTTGTTTTTGCACTGACAGCCACCGTTGCAATGACTCTCCTCACCAATTTGATTTTCTTCTTGTTTATTTAGTTTATGCACTTGAGCTATCATGATTCATTTATACTTAGTCATATCATCACCCAATCTCACACTATCTCTCAGATCTACTAGTTTTCCACACTTCCCTGGATAGATATGCACTTGCTTTGGCCAGATCTTGCCTTGCCCAATTAGGCAATGCACAATCCTAAGGCTCAAGCCACAATTTTGTCCTTTGGAACTATGTAGTACAAGATGGCTCCAACTGCGAACTGTATAGTTCTAGGGGTTAGCCTATCACCTTGGCCATTGATACTACACAATGCACAGACTCTCCCAGACCATTGCCCGGGCTAAATTGTGTATTGTGTAGTATCAAGCCACAAGTTTGTCCTTTGGAACTGTGTAGTATAGGATGGCTCCAACTTTGAACTGCACAGTTCTAGGGGTCAACCTGTCACCTTGGCCATTGATACTCCACAATGCACACACTCTCCCAGACCATTGCCCAGGCTGAATTATGTATTATGCAGTATCAAGCCACAAGCTTCATCCCTAGCTACTGAGACTACACAGTGCATAGTTCCCATAGGTATCTGGTACCTCTTGTTGTTCAAAATTGCCCAATCCCTCTTATTAGATGCTCGATTTTCTTCTTTATTATGCCTTGAAAGTAGATTTTCTAGAGACTGATGTTTTCTTGCCATGATTGTATTTCTTGTCCCATACGTACTAGAATTGTTGAGCACCTCTCTCCAATAGTCACTATTACCATAGCACTAAAAGGGAGCTACATCAAAAGAGACCACTAAAAGAAGTACTGGGGAAGCACTTGAGTAAGCGCTAACTAACTTGCCAATATATTCAGACACTCAACTGTTTATAGAAAAGGAGTCAACATTAACATGGCAATAATTCCAGCAGCAGTATCAAAAGTCAACAATCTGGTGCAAGATAAGGGAAAGAGAAAGTTCGTTGACAAAATAGAGGGAAAATAAAGTTGCAGAGTGAAATCAGATTCAATCCTTATGCAGAAAACTTTGGCAATGGAAGAAAAGGTGAAGCAAAGGATATAGAGAGCAAAGAGGAGGAAGAGAGAAAATAGAGATTGTGGGAAGAAGAACTGAGGGAAAATAAAACATAACAAGAATTGGAGGAAGAACGAGAGCCGAGGAGGAAAGAATAAGAAGATAAGCACAAGCAAGATGAAGAAGAAAGGAAAGGTGTTGTAGTAGAAGAAACAACACCAATATAGGCTGAAGAGAAAGAACAAAACCAACCAAAAGTAGAGGGAGAGAGTGAATAGATGTAGTACCAGGAGCTTGCTCAGCCGATTGAATATTTGATTGAAGTTATGGACATGGAGTTGGGTCCATAGTCATAGGATGAAGATATTGATCTGATGCTTAGTGCACCATAGGTCACATTTCAATCTACATCACCTCTAGCAGCAGAGTTAGCTCCAAGTGAAGAAGGGGATGTTGTTCCTCTTGATGATGATCTAGTAATGGACTTGTACAATTTGTCTTATGATGAATTCCAGAAGAGAACTATACAAGCACAGAGAAAGAATTTTCCAGATGATCATGCATCACCTGCATTCACTAGAAAGAGGGTGATAGTGGAGGAAACCATCAAGAATCCAAATGCCATTTTCGAAGCGAACTTGGCCTTTACAAGTGCAGTAAGATAAAACACTCAATATTTGATGGCCGAGGATAAGGAATTGGCATAAAACTTACAGGATTATGAGCAAGAGATAGAATAGCTTTGCGCAACAACACAACAGACAATCTCTGCAGAGGTGGACTTGGAGGAAATGATAGTAGCGATACTTGGTGAAGTATCAACACTTCGAGGGACCACGCGAGATCTCTATGAGGAGATCATAACCATACATAAGGTAGTTGTTCAATTGCATGGTTTGCAAAAACATAGAAGAGACTTTTTCAAAACTCTTAGGAATGTACAAGTTGTCATTGTTGCCATGTAGGGATGGAAAATGTGATATAAAGGGCCACCCCTTAACTTTCCAAAGAAAAATGAAGCCATGGGAAGAGCTAGAGAAAGAAAGAGTTAAAATATTGATTCAGAACCAAAAAGAAGGTTTCCTCGTTTATTGGAAGTATTCAGGAATCATATGTACGACTATACAATTTTTTTTATTTCATGGTGAAAGCACATAGGATCCCATCAGTTGTTTCGCTCACCAAACCCAGATGCAGACACTAGGTTAGGCAGGATATTAAAGAGTACTTGGAGAAGTTGAGACATATCTCCACCGAGCAGGATTTGGAGATGAATAGACAAAACATGGTGAATTATATTGGTGGTCCTCTTCAGATTAGAACAATTTTTCTCTTACTCGATAGGGATGTTAAAACTGGCTCCAAATCATTATACCTAGATGCCATGGAGGAAAGAGTTTGCTTCTAGCCATACCCTATCATGTAGTTTGGGAATTTCATCGCACAACACTGATATTGGCAACAATATGTGAATGAGAAGCATCAAATAGAAGTTGTTGAGCTAGAATTCACCCAGACTCCAGCATTATAATGTTTTTTCTTGTTAGGCTGTCAAGTTGTCTCTGCCCTATTTTGTCTTCTATGGGTATGAGTGTAAATTGTAATATTATTTGTAATTATGTTGTATGTGAAATTCCAAGTATCATTATTGGAATATGAAGATTCATCATGTAGTGTAATGACTCGTTTTGTAAAAAAGTTGAAGAGTCATGAGGGTAGTCCAATGGTCACAAAGGGGAGTTGAAGAGTCACTCTCTCTTGTTATAAATAGAGCCTCATAATTCATGTAAAGGGCTTTGGGAGCCAATATTTTGGCTAGGCATAAGGTTAGAAGGAGCCTGGGAATATTGTGAAGAGCCTTGGCTTCTCTATAGGGTAGTGCGAGTATACTTCTTTGGAGGAGCATGTGTTCTTGACTTTAATGTTCCATTATTGGGGCTAGTGGTCCCTCCATGGTGTATGCATGAATGAAACTTTCACTTATAATAAAAATCAGAGCCAAGACGCTTTCATGCATATGTTTTGAATATAGTAGGATTATTCTTGTTATATTTGCAATGTATGTTATTCAACTTATGCTTATGCTCATGAACTATTTCATTTGCATTTGTATGAATCTTGTTGAATGTGTGTTGTTGTATTAATTCACCACTTTAACTTGAGGACTATTCCAAATCTTAGCTTGTGATGTCATTATGCTCTTGCATCCCTTTCATGCTATGTACTATTACAGGCTTCCAAGGGCCACACTTCCTTTTCCCTTCATATGTTGGAACCTTCATGCATCACACTTGACTTTCTCCAGGGTCACACACTTTCTCTCACCCAAAGTTATAATACTTCACTCTACGTGTTTTCACAGTCAAGGCATAACATTGCCACCCACTACTGGGACTCCTAGTCCAAATGGTGTGAGGTCTAGTTGGGACGTCATATCAGGGAAATCCCACGAATATTGGTAGGTCGAGCAACATCAACATTTCTGGCACTAGAAGGAGGGAAGATGACAAGATGATCCCTTGATGTTTGTTTTGGATTTCTACACTCATTTAATGGCTTCCTCCACAATCATAACCCTGCCATGTTTTTCCAAAAACATTAAGTCTACAAGTTCCGACAAGTATCATAGACGAATTTTCAACTCTAAAATTCAATGGAGAGGGGTGAAACAACCTTATTTGATCACACTACACCTTTTCTTGATTTCTACACAAAGCACAATATCCACTGTGAGTATGTTGGGTGTAGGTTTCTCATTCTCACATTCAAAGGGTGCATACTAGGGGTGATTTTAGGGGCGAATGTTCGCCCTTTGAGGAAATTAAGGGGTTTTTAATTTTTAGTTGGCGAATATTTTGTATCATAGTACATTTTTACAAATCACCTCAAATAGCCCACCTTATTTTAAGGGAGAGGGTTAAAAAGGTAAATTTAGCCCTTGAAATTAGGAGTTACAACCTTCCATTCGCCCATTTTCAAGAATAGGTTTTATTTAAGTGAATCAATTCACACGTTTTCAAGAATAGGTTTTATTTAAGTGAATCCTATGGGACAAAGGCCCAAATACCATATTTATAAAAGAGGTATGGTAAATTAATAAAAATATAAATAAATGAGAGGTATGGTAAATAAATAAAGCATTTTTTATATTTACTCCATAAGTCACCTTATATACATGCAAGGGTGTTAACAAATAAAAATATAAGTAAAGTGGAGGTATGGTAAATAAATAAAACATCTTTTTATACTTACTCAAAAGGTATGGTAAATAAATATAAATATAAATAAACTAGATGTATGGTAAATAAATAAAACATCTTTTTATATTTAATCCATAACCCTCGTTCTATTTATGAAGGCTCAAGAAAGGGGTTTTATTTAAGTGAATCCTATGGGCCAAATATCATATTTGTAAAAGAGGTAAGGTAAATTAATAAAAATATAAATAAATGAGAGGTATGGTAAAGAAATAAAACATTTTTTTATATTTACTCCATAAGTCACCTTATATTTACGAACACTCAAAAAATGCCTTATATTTAGGTGAAACCTATGGGCAAAATACTATGGGACAAATACCACGGACTAAATTGTTATTAATACCATGCAAAAAAACATTATTAACCCTAATATTAGTATTAATAAAAATAGAAATGGCACATGGTATTGACCCATGGTATTCACCAAAATGGCACATGGTATTGACCCATGGTATTCACCTGGAATGTAGCCTATTTAAATGGGGGAATTAAACCAGCATAGATCCATTTTTACTCTGGATCTATTAACCCCCGAGAGGTATCAAATATCGTGATATGCAAACTAGCATAGAGTGAAAAAAATATTTGATCCTTCTCAGGGCTTGGTGGATCAAGAGTAAAATTGGATGTTGTAATTTAATGTATGTTAAACATTTTAGCTTGGTTAAAATTAAAAATAAAATAAAAATCAACTATTACTTTTATTAATTTTTATAAATTACTAATAGTAATTTTTAAGCTCCAGGTTTATGATAACCCATGGTATTCATGTGAGCATAGACTATTTAAAGGGGAACTTCTATCTTAGATCCATCTTAATTCTTGGTCTACCAAGTGCTTAGAGGGGTAAATAGATTTCATCCCCCTAAGAGTGGTAGATGTGGAGTTAAGATGCATATAGGTTGGTTTTTATGGTAATGAAGATATTAAATAGATTTAGGAAATTATATTGTAAAAACATCTTAAGGTGAATGGTTAAAGCATAGACATTGGACAAGTATATTTGTATACTTCTGTTTTAAACTGAAACAAATCCAGGGCTAAAAGGAATGGATTGATTGCACTAGTTATCCTTCTATAATTTTCCAACATATGCTGGAGTAAACAGATTGTAATTTGGGTAATTTTTCTAATTGCAAACGGGAATATACTTGTGTATTGGCAGGGGGGTTACGAGGTCCCTAGAAGTGGAGTAAACATATTGTAATTTGGGTAATTTTTCTAATTGCAAACAGGAACATATTGCGTATTGCAGGGGTTGGTTATGAGGTCCCTAGAAGTGACGAATTTTGAATTTTTCTTGGTTTTATATATAGTATTAGGTTTTTTCTCATGCTTTCTGTGAATGGCACGGGTGAATTTTATCTTACACCCACTAGGTTCTTACACCCACTAGGTTATCGATATGTAATTTCGGTAATTTTGATTTCAAAAGATATTTTAAAGAAATACAATGATTTCATTTGTGTATTCAATCAACACAAGATTTTATAACTGAGTAAAATATTCGCCATGCCTGGTGAGAGATTTGCCAAAAAATTATATATACATATCATATTATTGATAAAATCTCCTTCCATTTTTCCTATATACCATGGAGATTCGCCCATTTATTATACATGTAAATTTAGGGGGGGTTCTTAAAATTTTCCCTGCATCGCAAACTGTTTCACTAATGTCAAGAAGGTCTCCCTCGGAGGTCTTTGTGGCCTTTTTCCTTCTCCACGAGGTTGGCTTCTCATGGATGCGCAGCCTCTTGAGTTGGGTCAATTTTGGTGCCGGGTCTATGCGTTCCTCTGTCTCAGCCTCCCCTTGTATGTCTTGCTCAGTTGACATGTCTTGGCCTTCCTCGGTCTCTTTGGTGGTGCGGTTGCGGTCTCTATTGTCTGCGCAGCTGCTGCCGCCTCAACCGCCTTCTGCTACGTGGTCGCTTCTTCTTCCTGGCGCCTTCTCTCCGCCAGTTGCACAATGTGCAGCTTGGTATCCTTCTTTTGCTGCTATGCTACAATCTTTTCCTTTTTTGCCAAGTTCGGGCCGCACCACTCTAGGGGCCAAGACTCCATTAGTACAAATATCACATCATCCATTGCGATGAATGGGATCTTCGCCCATGTTCGTGTGGGATGTGTTACACAAAAATATCGTGACCATGATTATTTGCAGTCAGTATGGGTCTATCATCACCTATA
Organism: Pinus taeda; assembly: GCA_000404065.3. Classification (NCBI taxonomy): domain Eukaryota; kingdom Viridiplantae; phylum Streptophyta; class Pinopsida; order Pinales; family Pinaceae; genus Pinus; species Pinus taeda. Next base: position 4,258 of record APFE030276466.1, on the reverse strand, counting down.
TTAGCCTCCTAAGCAAGTCTCAGACCTTAGCTCTTCATGTCAAGCTTTGCAAAAGAGAGAAAGACATTGAAAATCAATATTACTCTGGTTCTGCACTTTCTCCTACTTTTACCTACGGACCCGCACTCTTTGTTCATAATACCTGCATACTTGCACGCACTGTCTGTAAAGGGGTGGGTGCGTACCCCTGTAAAAGTCAAAAAGGCACAAATTTATCCTAAAAAACTCACTTTTGGGTTAATTCTAGATGTTTCTAAAAGGATTTTGACGTGGATTGTTCGCTCCAAAGTGGTTCATGCATCCCAAAAGAGAAGGAGCTAATCCCTTGATAGGAGGAGCTATCCCTTTGAAGGAGGGCTTTA
>APFE030276464.1:45239-55263 GCA_000404065.3 Pinus taeda | reverse complement strand
GTGCAGTTGTCAAACTATTGTCTGAAGTTTTTTCTCTTGGTATTAGGGCATTAGTTGTTAGAATTAACTCACAACTCATTGTATTACAGTTAAACATGCGATATTCCATCAGAAACCCTAATATTTTAAGGATGTATTTACGTGTTCGTATCTTGGAAATAGATTTTGATTACATTAATTATCAACATCTTCCAAGACATCTAAACGCATTAATAGATACATTGGAAAATCATGTATTAGATAGACCTCTGTGACATACGTAAAAAGAAAACCATCACATAGTAGGAATAGTAGATATAATAGGTAAACCATGCATATATATATATATAGATAGAGAGAGAGAGAGAGAGAGATTGCAAAATGTTTGTTACATCAAAATATCAAAATTTGTGTTCTGAGACACATGGCTTCTTGAGCCCACATAATTGTTGAAAATGAAAACTAGAGATGGATATTTGTCAACATGGTGCTCATGGTAGCACGAAACAACTCTGATAACTCGGTTCAATAACCGACGCAATGACACTCCTACAGTACGCCTCTGATACCATAGTGGCACCTCATCAATAGACACATCTTCTAGAATGCCTCTTGTTAACACTTCCAGGTTGCATTACACCTCCACTATTGGGTCAGCTCCTTCCTCATAGGGTGTATCCTCGATATGTCATGCCACCCTCCCAGCTATCACATAAACCCTTGGAGGTATCTCTGGTCCAACATATGCAAAAATCATAAATCTAAAATTTCAGTTCATATAAAACAAAAACATCAAAAACTTGAAAAACCTAAACAATAGTTTTGTACTTGTATCATTCCACTGTGTGCCAAGTGGAAGTGGAAGGTCAGGATCTCCCCAGAAGTTTGTACCAGTATAAGCCCAATCATCTACCATGATAAGTTTTTATCGTAGCCATCCAAAGGATGTTGGGGGAAACGACATCTGTTGACCACCTCCATGGCGAGGCATCAACTCACACCACCTCAATAGTCATGGATTCCTGGGCCCTAGAGCCTCCATGTCTATCCGCTGATACCTAAATAATGGTACACATTCTAGGAAGAACATCACCAAGATATATCCATAACCGAATTGTTTCAATTTCCCTGTTTTGCATTTTGTGAGTTGGTCTTTCATGTTGACCAACAACTCTTTACACCAATTAACTATTGTGGGACTAAGACAATCTATGGCATACTGGAAGTGAGACTTAGTCACTTCATGTAGGTCCTGAGCTCTAGCTATTCGAGCCATGGTATGAATAATTGTTCTCAAAAAGATATTTGTGATAGTTTTTATGTCTATTTTACCACTCTTTGTTTTTCGAGAGCATGGGAAATGTCTCACTATCAGCGTATATGTACTCTCTCCCCCAATACGAGAACCAAACAGCTGAATTTGTTATCCCCTTCTAGAAAATCCTGTAATGAAATAAATGTCTGCAATATCTATCTCAAGTTCTTGGTCTCCAATAATAAACAGTTGGCGGTCTACATCCCACCACCCAACCAAATGCTGTAGTAATTCAATCTAGGTCCTAATCCTATGAATACAAAAGAATCTTAGTAGTCCACAATCTTGAAGAGCCCTTATGCAATTTGGAACTTGGGATGCCTGATGATATTCTACTTCGTGCCCTCTTTCCTTCCATTGAATCACCATTTTTATGTGAATAACCTATGGAACATCCATAAACAAATTTTTTATTAGCTTCTAGGCAAGAAAATTTCAAAAACAATCATTAATATTGGAGGATTTCTGAAAAATTTTGTCTCAGCGCCAACGTGTCTATTTCCCAATTTTTTCCGCGCTTCCAGTGCAATGCCACAATTGAGCTCAAGGTGAGCAGCGTAGGTCTGATGGGTAAAACCCGTGCTGATCACCCTTGACATAAAAATTTTTCCAACCCTCCTTACCATCTACTCTATGGATGAAAACAGTTAAAAACACAACCAAAATGCAAAGGAAGGATAGATCTCTTACCTGCACTAAACGGATCATCGAACGTTGTCTTAGATTGGTTGCACTCATCGCTTGAAGATCGGGGAAAATTGGGGTAAAAGTGCTCTCCAAATTACCAAATGTCAAATGGTAAATATTTTTTTACTTTTTAAGTTTTTAAAAGTTTTTTGAAATATCTTTACTGTTTAGGGTATATGTTTTCTTATATTTTAATATTTTTTCTCGAAACAGGTTATGTGTGTTCACTTGTGCAACAACATGTCATGGATAAATGGTGATAGTGATTAATTTTCACTGAACTAACGAGTTTTATTTTATCACTTTTTTGAACTCGTCAAAAATAAATGAAAAACGAACCCCTTGGAGTCATCTTTCAGCTCTTTTCTGACTCTTGAAATATGAAAATATTGTCGAGTACTTGTCATTTCAAACTCATTAAAGTAAATGAAATGACGTATGCTCAGTATAATTTTAAACATTTTCCGGATTGAGATAGACTGTTATACAAAAAAGGAATAGCTTGGTCACACGTGGCTAAGAGGTTCTCATGAATATTGTTTTCTACCTTTTTGGATTCGAGATACTATCTACAAAAACGGACCTTTGGCATTTCCTTTTTGCCTCTTTTTCAAACTCTCTGAACATGAAAAGGATTTTGATTTATCCCTCCGTCAGACTCGTAAAACTTAAACGACATAGGACTTGTCACCATGACGAGACTGAGTTACTCCTTCCTAGGGCTTGTTAAACTTACTAGGATGGATTCATCCGAAGGATGAAATTATATGACAAGCATATGCTACCCTCTTCAAGATTGTGTCAAAAATAATGAGGTACTCACTAGAAATAGTGGGGAAAAATGAAAGCGAAAACGTCATGTATTTTGTTTTAAGGCAACATGTCACTCTTGAACATGACGCTTATCTATCACTCATGTCAGTTTTGGGTTATCCTCACTTCCTCACTTGCCTTTGGATTCGCCAATATGTTCAAGAGAAGTCACATCTGTATTTTACCTCTTATACATTGCCTGACCTTTCTGAAACATTCTTGAATCACTCTTACTTACGTTGTTCCATATTTTGTTTTATGTCGATGATGTGGGAAACATTATGACCCTCCTTCAATGGACCACTTCCTGTCGACTTCAGCTCATTATCCAAGAAGATGATCTAGAAACTCCCTTTCAGTACCTTGAGGCTTGCATGCCTCAATGGCAAGTTCTTCACATTCAACGATATGTTCACAACATTGGCCTTCGATCGGATGATTCTGCAGGTGTTCAACTTCAGCTTCCTTATTCACACTCATGGATTGTGTTGTTTTACTTTGAAATCCATTGTCATTATTGGTGGTTTCTCTCGTGTCTGTTAGCGGTTTACATCATTGACCAGTAATCAGGTGGTTTTCTATCATGTTTGACCCTGACACGTCTATTCACTTGGTAAAATTCGTACATTTGATTGGATTGTGACAGAGATGAAGACTCTGTGTTTCGTCTGATAAATCCAAGATGTGTGAAGTGATTAGTTGTTCATGATTGTACACATGTTTCCTTCTATATGGATGGCTACAACCATACCGTGGGTCCATACATATGATCCTTTCTATTCGCATGGTTGTGTCCATGCCATGGATCCATATACATGATCCCTTCTATTCGGATGGTTACATCCATGCTGTGGATTCATGTATTGTTATATGCCTATTCATGGATGTATTATTAGGAATATTTAAATCAGAGATGTGAGATATATATTGTATCATGCTTGCTTTGCAAGTCTCCTGACAGTGTTTCTCCGGGTCCTTGCCTTGACTTGTAAAGCATTTCACCCATCACTCCATGTTCTTCCTTCATGCTTTACGGGGAATCTGTTATAAATTATTTTGTTGCACTTCCCATCTTGTATCCTAAAGTGTCAAAATGAAAAAAGTTGTCAGTGTACTCACCATGAAACACATACAAAAACATCCTTGAAGAAGAGAAGAAAATTTTCCCTGAGAAAATTTTGAAGAGGCTTGCTTAAACCCCTAGTTTTCAAGATCATTGTGTTTTGCACTACTTTTGGCCCGTGTTGATGGCTTGTTGCAGCATATTGACCTAACAATGCCAGCATGTATTTTGATAGGAAAACCCATTTTGAACCTCTTCTAGCAGTTTTTCCTAAAGTGGAGGAGAAGCTCCTCTTACTAGAAGCCTCGAGAACAATGAGTTAGATATTGTTTAATAAGGATATTGTCAAGTTCTCCCATTTTTATTCCTTGATCCTAACTTTAGAGATCTTCCCCTTAAGATGGGACCTTCTTCCCCCTTTTGTGGATCCCTAACTCCCTCTCCTTTCCTATAAATGAAATCCCTTCTATCCCCAACTGGTTGGTCATTTCTTGGTTGCATTACTATGTTGAAACTATGCCTAAATGTTGGCCATCTTACTAAGGAGAAGGAGTGCATGAAGGTCTTGGATTGGACTTGGAAATCCACCACAAAGGAGGCTTACAACATCAAGGCACATATGGTTGTATGCTTCCCTTATTTCTATTAATAAATACATCAGGTGTTTACTTTCATAAGTGTATAAATCATTATTCATTTAGCATGACATTCCTTGATCTGTCATGTAGTTTATGTTAGAATGAATTATGCTATGTATGCTCTTGTCTCTTTTGTTTGATCTTCCTTATAGGTACCCATCCACAACGGTGTAAAGAGGAATGAACTTGGAAGTGAGAAGATCGAGGACGACATCGACGAGCGCTTAGCATCAGAGTGAGGTAGGTCATATGTCTTACTTTGTATTTTCTGACATGAAATAGGAAAGTTTGCACGTGTTTGTCTAGTTTGTTGCTAGGTCCTCTCATAGGACTAGAGAGATCGCTTTTGTCCGCAGAAGGGATTGTCTTCAAAACAGATAAATAAGAAAATCAAAGGTCATGAGGACTTTGAAAAGGTCCTAGAGAATTTGAAGAGTCATGGGACATTTAAAATTCACAAGGAAGGTGAAAGGTTACCCCCATTTCTATAAATGTACCTTCATGCCTCATTATAGGGGAATTTTGGCACTTGATCTAGATAACAACTAGATAGTTTTTTTTCACTTGGGGATCTAAAATCATTTTGCTCTTGGTAGCTAATAGGCTAAGTGATTATGAGGTTAGGGTTTTTGCTTTAAAGATGATATGAATTGCTCTCATTCCACTATTGGATTTTGAGAAGCTTGCGGTGCATGTGCTTGGATTTATTATCATTTAATGAGAATATTTTCACTTCATGCATTGATTCTTGTGAATATTAATGGAATTTGTAATGGTTATCCAAATATTTTTTTGTTTATGCATGTGTGCTTACGTATTGTTTACATGTTAATGAACTAATTTGTTGCATGCAGCTTGTATGTTTACTTAGAATCCTTGCTTTTTAACTCCATGCAAATACTAGTAATCAATTGTGAACTAATTTGCAATTGGTTTCTATCACTTTCTTTCTTATGTATGTCTTAGTTAGTCTTAATTATCTTATTCTTTCTTAAGACATGATCCTTCTCATTGTTTTGTTGTTACTTTCTTATATTGTTGTAAGCTATCAATTGAGGGTTGATCGCGTCCTCATTTTTTAGGCGTTTCACATTTGGTCTCACATTTATTTCTTTGCATTTGAAAAACAAGAGTAACACACACACATGGTGGCAGCCAGGCCCACAAACCAGATGTGGCTCCTATCCCAAACTGTGTGAGTTCTAATTGGGAATTTTCACTGGGGAGACCCCCTAACTATCATTCATTCATCTTGGCCCATCAACATGACCATAGGGCAGGCCATATCAAACCACGTTCAGTAGATTTTGAAGAAAATCAATTCAATTATACAAGTGAAAAGGGGAAGAGAAGTATACAAAGCTTCTTCAATTGGTATTTACTTTTCACTCAACATAGAGATGATGATGGCAATCACGATTATAGTATAAATTCAAGATGATGTAATCTGGAGTTGGGGTTTGTGTATCCCCACTAGTTTGATGTTTCTTTCTATCACAAGATTCCTTCTGGGGGAAATATCTACATTTTTGTTACACCAGTGGGAATTTCATTCATTAGCTTTGCACAAGTTCTAGTTGTTGCACGAAACACATACTATATTTTGATGTCTTCTCAGGAATCATAGTACTATGATCCTCCACAGCAGGGAGTTCTCAAATCAAGGGTGGACCTTACATACAAATTCATGTAATATTATTATTGATTTGCTACTATATGTGATCTATTCCTCATTGTTAGTGAAACGCTAATAGATCTTTTTCACAAGTAGTGAACTTCTTGAATCTTCATTGAATTTCTTAGAATATAGTAGAACATTAATATCTATTATGCAAGATGTATAGTTTAATTGATGGATTTTTGGTAATTAATTTTTAGGTTTATGAAAAAGGCTTCTTAAAAATCCAAGAAGATTTTAAGGAAGACAAATCGATGGCCAATCCATGGAGACTGTGTAGTATTTAGCAAGTGGAAGAGCTAAGATCGATGATAAGAATAGTGCCCATATTGTCAAGCACCATCAGCCTTTTTGTGTGTATGGCATAGATAAACACATTCTTTGTTCCGCAGGCCCTCGCTTTTACACAAAGTCGGTGTCAAATTATCCCTCACTATCTTATTGGTGACCTTTGTCACATATATAGAAACGAAGTGACAGACCATGGCATGAAGCTGTGATTTCATGGAGAAACTGGAGGACATGATTTTGATGTTTTCATTATGGCTTGTCCCTTAGTATTATGTGGTCGGTGCAGCAGAAGAATTCAATGAAATAAGACAAATCGAATTTATGTATAGTCAATTCCTTGACAAGTTTCACAGGTGCATTCTTCTTCTTATCCTTGGGTCTAGGAAATTATCTCAACAAATTCATCTCCATTTATTAGGGTGATAACAACAATAATGTTTTTTTTCTTTATATTTGGTAAATGTTGTGTAAATTATAATGAAATAGTATCCATTTAATAGGGAGATTTCATTGGAGGAATATACTACCTTTTAGTCAAGGTCACGTGGTTGCTTAAGGAGAAAAATGTTTACAATCAACACTCTATTGAAAAATAATGTAACATTTGCAGATCAAAGCGTTGTTATTCTTGACAGTGGATCATCCTTTTTATATTTTTAAACCTCAAGTAGTAAGGAATGATCCTTGATATTATGGAAAACCAAGTACATGGTGATGATACCTTTACCTTATTTTACTTGTATGGTTCTTTGCACTAAATTGAAGTGGTAAAATGTAAGGCAGCATTTCAAGTACATTTTACAAGATTCAAATGATATTAAACACATGTTTTAGGGGAAATATGGCAAGATGGGTATTTTTGTATTCCCTTAGTATCACAAACACTATATTATGCAACACTGAGAATTTCTATTAATGTGGGCAAGGAGGTTATTGACATCATTGTCTATAAGTATGCTTTGGGGTTATTTAAATTTTGTCTATAGGTTTGCTTTGGGGTCAAGGTCTATTTAGTTGTATTCAATATTCAATATTATATAATGTACATAGTTGCAAATAAATGAACATGTTGTCTCCCCCCGATCGTGGTGACCATAAAGTAAGAGGAAGAATTAGACCACACTCCCTCCTCTCGATAAATGAGCAGGTTTTAGGAGTTGGCCAACTTTGGGAACAAGCGACCAGCTCGAATGGTAAGGAACACAGGATGGTGAAATTATGGGTTTGAATTTCCTATGTAAATGGAGCAAGCCACACAGAGAGTGCTCTAAGCATCAAACAGAGAAGAAACGACCTCTTTCTCCCTTGGAGATTTCCATTTTTCAATACCCCAGTCGAAGATCTTTAGCATTGTTGCAGAGAAGGAAACAATTATCGCTCGCAAGGACTCAACATTATACCTTGGGATTTTTTCTCAATTGGGAGAGGACTGGGTCTAACAAAGGTCTGATGCGTATTCATTACTATGTAGCAGACCATCAAATTGGGTATGTTGTTTATCTTTCCTATATTCTCAGGTTCTTTGTTCTAACTAATATACCCCCACGGAATTCAACTATCTTTTCTTTAATCCCTTCAGTCATTTGGATTTGGCACATAGCATGGCCACTGGGTGTGAAAGCCCGGGGAGCATGCATCAGGGAAAAGCATTTTGGGTTTTTATCCTTTAGGAAACCTCAAAGTTTAAAGAGTAACATGTTGCATGGGTTTTAGTTCTCATATATAATTGATTTGTATAGCCCCTCACAAAGACTTGAAATTTAATCTCAAGTTCTTTTAGTAACCATCCATCTACTCTTTTTTTGTTTTAATCTCAGTATTTATTTGTTGGGTAACATTGGTCTTATTTTAGTGAAGTGGAGGCACAATTCCTATCAACGCCATACACTTTGGAACATCTGGGGTTGTTGGTTAGGTATGAATTTCCATATTTATCACTTATCCTTGCATTATCACATCTCTTCACAAGTTTAGCAGGTGAAATTATCTTCTTGGTTTAGGTACCCTTCAACTCGACAATGCAACTGTTATTGCTCAAAGGCCCTCTTGCGAACCTTATACAAAGGGAATCAACAATCGTTTTATGAATCGCTCCCTTAAACATCTTATGAGTCGACAAGCCATCAACATTGCAAAGTAACCATTAAAGAGGGGCATGTCTATCAACCTACTCAAGACACAATGACAAGAATTAATACATGCAGTCAGAGTCGAGCCACTACTGTTGGAAATAATACTGAGAGGGGGGGGGTGTGAATCAGTATTATCACATCAATACAGCTTTTTCATTTCCATATTCAGATTCATATATGCTACTTCCACAACATCTTATGATTCAGTTAGTTGATCCTTAATGAGTGCATTAGAACATTATCAACCATATTAACAGTAAACAGATGCAGTAAAATAAAACAGATCATCACACATAAGCCACACACATGAACACCATGATATAAGGTGGAAACCCAATGTGGGAGAAAACCACCTGCTGCAAGTCATCTCAATATTCTTCTCAATAAGAAAATCCTTTTACAATAGTTCTGTACTGGTGCAGTCTTATACTAGTACGCAGGCTTCTACCTGCAGAAGGCTACAACATTCTCTCGTTCTCCAGACTCTCCTAGAAGGGAGCTACAACCCCCTTAGATCTTGTACTAGCTAATATACTAGTATGTAGGCGCCGACCTACAATCTTCTCTCCTCCAGGTACCACGTTTCATACATTTTCAGACTGGATACTCCTGAAGCACAACACATAATCTAAAAGGCCACGTTTCATCAAATTTTCATACTGGACCCATTAATATCATTGAAGCACATAATCAATCAATCTTCTGAATCACCCAAACACCATATCAATACATATACAAGGATAATATATGTGTTAACACCCAGATCTAGTCCATCAGATCACATAAATATGAGTCATAATGATCCTGATCCAATATTAGTTCTCATCCATCAATATTGAAGCTAAACACAATCAACCAAACAGGATATGCAGAATACTAACACCTTCATACTGTCATCAGAACCCATCAACAACCAGAACCATCTGTGACTTCAAATACCATAGCTCAAATTGTATACGCTACTACAATGAACCAAACCTGAATACATACGTGCTTACACCAAAGCCAACCCGCGTACAGATCTATAAATATTCAAACATGACTTGCAGCGATTCCAAACTTAAGTTATACCCAGATCAGATCATTACAAGCGTCACTATACATATCTAGAATAAGCATAATCAAATATATAGAAATAGTTCATTTCAAACCATTTGATCCCGATCTATCCTTAGATCTTGTTCTCCATCAACCAGTGAGATCACTCTTTAGCTCACATCCAGATCTGCACCATAACCCAATCACAATATTCCAGATCTAGCACTTTATCAAATATTCAATAATTCAGATGATGCTTTGCTAAATGATCTCCTTCCCCTTTTATAGTCTTAGGCCTTTCACAATACCACGGTCCAAAACCATAATAACACAATACCATGAACCCAATACTTGGGATCAACACTTTTGGATGCAATACCACGGACCAAA